>JACLAT010000133.1:0-103982 GCA_018105865.1 Metaphire vulgaris | reverse complement strand
TGTGCGAGAATGAGGAACAGCAAATGAAAGTCCTGCCGAATACCTAGTGGAGTGATTAGTAGGTCGAGAGACAAGTCGCATCTTAAGATGATTGGGTTCGTTATAAATATAGCATAGTTTTATATACTAAAAGACATTTTTATAATGAATTCGGTGTTTGGTAGGAAACCAAGACTGTCTAGCTGGGGATATATGTTCAAATCTGGGGGTTTGGATATGACTCTAACTAAAAATTTTGTACTCTCTGGAATTTTTGCATATTTGAATTTGTGATGCCAAAAAGCAGGGAATTGCAGTAATCTAGGCGACAAGATACCAATGGATTGGCTCTAGAGTTGAATAAGGATAGGCCTAGGATGTAGATGTCTGATGCGATAGATGTCCAGAATAAATATGATAATGAGAAATTCTGCAGACTGAATTTATGTGACTAGTGAAAGAGAGGGAAGAATCAAATGTTACACCAATGTTGCTAGCAGAAGTACTTATAGAAAAAAACAGTAGAATCTCCTAGTACTACAGATTTCAGAGATTCAAATTTGGTCAATTGAGCTGGAGCACCTAATAGCAAGAATCTCAGCTTTTGATGAATTTAAAAGAAGCTTATTTGAATCCATCCATGAATGAATATCAGTGAAGGCAGTAGATAAAGTCTCAAGGGGATGAGTTTGAAGAAGATTGAACAAAAGATATGAGAATTTGAGTATCATCAGCATAAAGATGATAAGCCGCTGGATGTTCATCAAGAAGTGAACCAAGGGGTTGCATAGAGAGTAAATAACAGAGGTCCAAGGGCCGAGTTTTGAGGACACCACAAGACAGATCAGTGGGAGTTGAAGATTCTCATTTATTATCACTGATTGAGTGCGGTGATGTAAATACGAAGAAAGCCAATGTAAAGTAATGTCAGAGATTCCAAACTAATATTCAAGACGACGAAGAAGAATAGAATGATCAACAGTATCAAAGGCGGCAGATAGGTCAAGAAGTAAAAGAGCAGTAATTTCTCCAGCATCAATAGACCGAATAGTAAAATCCTGAACTGCTAACAGAGCCGTTTCGGTGGAATGATATTTTCGGTAAACAGACTAGAAAGGGAAGTAGTGTGGACTCGAGATGCAACTGGAATATATGCGGAGGCTGAAGGTTGTTGCAATTTTACTCGGTCTGCAACTTGGATACATCAAGTACTGCTGCTTTATTTGCGAGTGGGACAGCCGAGCTAGAGATCTACATTATATGAGAAAGGACTGGCCGGTCTGGTCCCTTCGCAGGGACTTGGTTCCAGGACAGAAGAACGTTAAACATGATCCTCTGGTTGACCCGAAGAACGTTAATTTATCTCCCGCCTTTGCACATCAATCTTGGGCTAATGAAAAACTTTGCCAAAGCAATGAACAAACAAAATGAAGCATTTGCATACTTACGACAGAAGTTTCCACGCATCAGTGATGCTAAATTGCTAAGAAAGATAAAAGAAGGCATTTTCATTGAACCACAGATTCGAGAGATGCTCTTGGACAGTCACTTTGAGGGCCTTATGAAGGATGCCTGGGCAGCCTTCAGGATTGTCGTTGCTAACTTTCTGGGCTACTATACAAAGCGCCAAACTATGCTGAATAAGTTGAAGTTCCAAGCTTACAAGTCAATGAAATGCGACATTGTCACTGGAGGTACATTTTCCTCATTCTCACTTGGACTTCTTTCCGACGACCAATCTCGGCGCCGGCAGTGATGAACACGGCGAAAGACTTCACAAAGACATTGCCAGCACGGAGAAACGCTACCAGGGAAAGTGGAGTCCGTCTATGCTGCATGCGAGACTATTGTTGGTCACTGATACATGAAGCACATGACAGTGACTACAAACGAAAATCTACAGCAGAACATTTATAAGTTTTTCACGTGTTGTTATTATTGCCAATATCCTTTTGTAGGATAATGACCTGGAGCATTTGGCAATAACCGAAAAAGTGGAGGGGAAAAGTGCAAAAGGAAGGCAGAGAAGCACCTATGGAGACTGCATACGAGAACGAATTGAGGGAGCAAAGAACAACATCGAATTAATAAGAGGATGTCAAGATCGAACAAGGTGAAATTCATGGTCGCCTACGTAGAAATAGGCCTACACAACACATAAAAAAGAAGAAGAAGAAGAAGAAGAAGAAGAAGAAGAAGAAGAAGAAGAAGAAGGATTATGTCACAGAAGATGTTACAATACTAAATGCTATATTGTCGATTTCTTAAAAACCTTACGTTATACAGAAGTTCTAATTTCATACTAAATTTGTGTTCAGCATAAAATTGGTGGACCAGTGTCCTTAGCATTTTGGGATTATTGCAGTGTAACTGCAATAAGCAAGGTCTTTGGTGGTAGGAGATTTATGTGTGTGTATTTATGTATGTGTATGTGTATGTTTACTTCCATAAAACGTTTGAAATTTGTCAGAAACGATTCAGATCGGGGTTTTCTGAGCTTTCTAGGCTAGATCGACTGCGAAGCTGTCATCACGCGATTGTGAAATGTAAAGACAGACAAAACAGACGTTGGCAAGCAACGGATATTCCTCGATTGATTGCCGGCGTCAGACAATCATTTGGGAAATTTCGGAAAATTGGGATTTAATTGTGATGTCGTTGGCTGTTAACGACTGCTCCTATATACAGCATCCGTGGCTGCTGTCATCTGGATTCAAATCGATTGACTTCCAAGGGTCGACCTGCGTGATCTCGTTGACATCTCTACAGTAGTACCGGCCTTTTCCTACCCTGATGTGGGCGTGTCCATGTGCGTGCGTGCGTGTGTGTGTATGTGTGTGTGTGTGTGTATTAATTTAGTTGATGAGGGTGACGGGACGGGGTAGATAAATAGACTCTGGACAGAGCAGCCCATCGCGTCGGGGTCGACCTCGGATAAATTGAACCTCCTCCACAATTGATTGCTGTTGTTAACGGCAATCAGTCGCCGTGCGCCGCCGCCGCCGTCGCCGCCGTCGCCGTCGTCATCGCCGGGTGTCTGGGTCGCATGCACAAATCGATGAGAGACTTTCCTAATCGTTGCGAAGTCCCCTCCCGCCGGCAGAATCGAGAGAGAGAGAGAGAGAGAGACCCTCCGGGGGACAGCAGTTGCGCAGTTGGGAAGGGGGTAGGGTGGGGTGGGAGCGGACCGAAGGTCTGATGTCAATCCCGAATACTTTAAACTGTGCAGACATAGACTGCTTTCGCTTGAGAGAAAACGCAAACAGCGTCGGCTTCTAATTCGTCTTTCCACTTTCATCCGCGGATAGATTCGTCGCTGAATCATCTCCTCCTCGGCATTTAATTCCTGAACGTCTTCTGAAGACGAACTCTCCGCTCTGATGTCGCAGGTCGTTCAATGCATTGATAAACGTGTTATGTTTTCGAGGCACAATTACTATCTGTCTGTCTGTCTGTCTGTCTGTCTGTCTGTCTGTCTCTGTCTGTCTGTCTGTCTGTCTGTCTGTCTGTCTGTCTGTCTGTCTGTCTGTCTCTCTCTCTCTCTCTCTCTCTCTCTCTCTCTCTCTCTCTCTCTCTCTCTCTCTATTCCGTGTTTAATTAATAAAGGATCTGCGAATCGTAAGTGTCTGAAATGACTGTAAAATAATTGACATAAACAACTCGTCTTCTCAGACTCTCAATACCGCTTTCCTTTGGTACAGTATAGGTATAGGCAAGAGACGGATTTACGAGGGAAGAGCAGAAGAGCAGGAGCACGCCCCTCAAAATGCGCCCCAAAATTTTGTTTGCTAATCACTCATAACGGCGAAAAGTCGAACAGCTATAGAAAGGGACGACTATATATAGAGCGCCGTATTTTCTTCCATTTCAATAATCTTAACAAAGCGCATCAATCCACCTGAAAGGGGCGGAACAAGGCAGGGTGGGAAATGTAACACGATGTCAAACCAAATTCCTGGATTCTTCCCTGAGAGAGAGAGAGAGAGAGAGAGAGAGAGAGAGAGAGAGAGAGAGAGAGAGCAGATGTCTAATTCTTCTTCTGTTGGAGCTGAGTGACCATTGTCGATGCGAAAATTGGTGAAGAAGTAGGCCTATAGTTCCATTATAGTTTCTTTCACTAGCTATAGATATTGTGTGGAGGTATCTCACAGATAAAGCAAAGGTCAGAAAATGGATTCACAGGCGTTGATAACGGACTGGTGTAGGTCAAGTTGATCAAATACTTTAAAAAATCTTCGAGTTCTGAAACTTTCAGTGGCATCTGATCATGGTTTTAATTTCGTTAAAATGTTAATAATAATAATAATAATAATAATAAAGCACTTTTATAGCACCATTTCTAATACTGTAATCTGAAGGTATCAATCGATGGCAGTGACGGCTCCCATGAGAGGCCCGAGGGCAATGCCTCTTTTTGAATGCCTGGCCTCCCACTGACCCCCAGTTGGGATCCCTATACTTACTACTATACATACCTAGTAATAAGTAGTTGGCCGCATGCCTAGCAATTCCCACCTCAGCGGACCCTCACTTGCCAAATCCTGGAGTCGCCACAGATCGATGGTATTTCAAATCCGTCAGCAAGAGACCAGGTCATTCCAGAATAAAGAAAATACAACTCTGGCTAAACAAACGCTGGCGCCATATTGACTATATTTGGACCGAGAGGTAGGCCTAAAGAAGCGCTCATTAGCAAAAACGTCACGGTCCACCCAATATGGCGAGAAGAGAGCGAAACAAAATGGGAACAGACGTCAAACCGATTAACCACACTGGCTGCAATAAAGACTGAACGCATTATTTGTATCCTTTAATTATAAGAAAGAATGAGTTTTCAGCGCCTACATGCATACATACATACATAAACGTATATATATATATATATATATATATATATATATATATATATATATATATATATACATATAAGCACATATTTATACGAGGGCTATTACTTTTAGGATATAAAACGTAATTATTCTTGACGTTCACCCTTAATTCCCGGAACAAAACGAGGCGTCGGGGCCGACGACCTCGTTTCAGTCGTAATTGGCGCAGTTGTCCCATTAGGAACTGGCAACGCTCTGAGGGCTTCCAACGGCCCGGCCCGGCCCGGCATGGCACGGCACGGCACGGCCGGCATGGCCCGGGTCCTCCGTCGGACCTCGTTTACAGGCGTCTTCGTTGCTAGCAGAGGATGGAGACGGACGCTTTGCTCGGTATACGTCGTTTATAAACGAAATGGCGGAGATTCAGTAGTAGGCTAACTGTCGATTTCCAATTAAACCAAATTACAATAGTCAAGAATATAAGTCTTTTAGACGAATACGAATATAAACGAAATACGGAACAGAGTTTCGCTGATTTTACGAGAGAGAGAGAGAGAGAGAGAGAGCAGATTGATAGATAGATTCAACGATGCAGAAAGACTAAGAAGGGTGGTATAATCACCATAAACCCATATAGGTATCACCCAGATAGACCCATAGACCTACAGGGTCAACTGAGATAGGCCAATAATTAACAATAGATAATAGTATACGCATTTGCATCCATAGTCTACAGGCTGTAAGTACGCACTCGACTTAACCCGCTACCACTAGAACTTATGTATGCGTGCATGTACCGTATACATGTATGTATGCATACCTGTATGTCCGCATGTATATCTTGTATATGTGATTGCATAATCGTCTAACAGCGTCAGTGCTTTAGAAATGCAGTCATCCAGTTGTTGCTGGATGCTATAGATCCAATCAAATTGGACTGTTGTTGAAGGAACGGAGGGAGAGAGAGGAAGAGGCGAGGGCGAAGAGGAGGAGGAGGAGGAGGAGGAAACTGAAGATTGCATAGAGTCGGGAATTCGCGGACAATCCCGGAAACGCCGAAGTCGGCGCCGTGACATAATAGTATAGACCTACACACAGCGAATGCCGCATTTTACACTGCCTCCCTCTCCCTCCCTCCCCTCCCTCCCAGAGACTTGGGCGGCGGCGTCGTCGTCGTCGTCGTCGGTCACCCCTCTGCCCCATTCCGTCCCGTCCGCCAGTCCTCCTCGTGCGCGTAATGATGAGGCGGATCGCCGCTCCGTTTGCACGTCCTACTAAACGCAACCGCATCGCTCGGTCCTCCGGTTCCCCATTGTCTGCATTAAACAGGACGACGCGACGCGCCTCACGTTCGCCCTCCTCGACCGACGACGGAACGGACAACTGGAAAGGTCTTTTACGCATTCCGTTAGACTCTCTCTCTCTCTCTCTCTCTCTCTCTCTCTCTCTCTCTCTCTCTCTCTCTCTCTCGTCTCCGTCTCTGGTTCGAGTCTCGTCAAAAGGTCCGCAACTTCGCCGACGTGTCACTGGTCACGGACGACCGAGTCAAGAGCGAATCGCCAGACGGCGTTCTGTCGGCAGAGGTCGTTCGTACAATCACACTTGAAACAACAGCTTCATGTATAACCGCAATCACTGGAATTTCGCGTCCGACGCGACTACACACCAAACCGCCGTACGGATTATCATGACTACTGCAGCCTACTGAGGTCGCGGTTTGTCTCTCTGAGAGGTGCCTTTGAATGGTTAAATGTTAACATAACATGTAAAAGTATTTTAATTATTCTTTAGATTTAAGGGGACAAGAAAGAAGGTGGTCAAATGTGTTTGTTACACCTTGGCGGCCTGCTTTCATTGCCAACGCCATACGAGACAGAGCCTCACGATAGTCTGACTCGTTATCTTCGATAGTCGGCAACATAGAGGTAAAGCTTCATAAACCAGGGGCAAGGCTACAGTTTACAACCGACGGTGTTCAACAACAAGTTAAAGCTAAAATATTTGTGCGTTGCGTCGCCCGGTATTAATAGTCTTTGACCTCTATATTAGGCCTGTTACTGTGAACTTTTATAGCACCAGTTTTATTTAATATTAAAATGCCAATACGCATAGTTGTAACCTTTCAGTTTAGCGACCCGGGTTCAGTTAGCATATTAAGCCACCAGACCAGTCCAAATTATTCCCCTTTTCGCGAATATAGTCCGGTACTCATTTTAATTCGGCATTTAGAACAAATATTGTAGCTGATATTTCATTTGACATTCGCGGATTTTATTGTCATGTTAGTCTGTCGTCGTCTATAATAAGTCTTTGGAAAATGCGTATTGGCATTTTAATATTAAAATTGGCGCTATTGGAGTTCATAGTACTAATATAGAGTAAATTGATATATAACATAATAGGAAATAGCGGATGTTTGGCATAGAGGAATTGCCATACAATCGGGAATCTCAAAGGAGCGTGCGCGAAATCTGTATGATGTCGTTCGCCAAATATGAAAGATCTTTTAAAACTTTAAAAAAGAGAAATAGGGTATTCTTTACTTAATAAAAAGAGACAACAACGTCGTGCTACTAATGTTACAAAATCCATTTTTATTGCCGAAAAACAACGGAGACTTAACTGGTCACGAGATTTGGTTGTCCAGACCAGAGACCAAGTCGATATGCTGAGTCTCACAATTGATGCTTGAAATTTCTTATTTCGGCTTTAGATGCAAATGTATTCCCCCTGTGTTAGTGAATAAATCTGCAACTGAATTGAATTGACTTATTAGCAAAACATGAAATTCAACTCTAAGATGTTTTCATGCTAACATTGTTTAGAGCAGTAGTTACAGTTAAAAACAAAGTCCTGCTACAAGACACCACATCTGTGGAGGTAAATAAATATTAAATAGATTAAAAAATCTTTATGTAGATAGATTTCTTTTTCGTACTTGTTACCAAAGGAGTCAATAATTAACCCAAAAGAAATTATTGTGACCGCTATTATTTCTAGAAAACTATACCTTACTGTCAAATAAAATTGCCAACTAAATCACTTGTGCCATGCCAGAATTCGAAACTACACAGAGAAAAAAGTTGTGTAACGTTACACCAAGACTTGGTGGTAATTCAGCTGCCACCATCGCTTGGTGTAACCTTACACCAAGCGATGGTGTACTCAAAACGCGAACCAGGTGTAAAGTTGACACCGTTCTTTGGTGTAACCTCGGGAAAACTTGGTGTAAGTTAACCCCAAATTTTGGAGTAAATTTACCCCGAAAGCAGGAGTAGGGTTACATTAACATTGTGTAAAGTTGACACCATGCCTTGGTGTAAATTCGGGAAAACTTGACTTAAGTTTCCCCCCAAATTGTTTTAAAGTGGAATAGTGGATACATACAATATACAAAAGTACAAAGCAACATAACAAAGCAAAGAGTAAGTTTACACAGAAAGCAAAAGTAGGGTTATATTTAATATATTAATATTGCGTTGCTATTTATCTGTACCGCTATTTAGGGAGTTCTAAACCGGCGATAGAAAGGTGTGCTAAACTCACTATCCTAATATTGCTCCCTTTCCTTAACGTTTTGCGCCATATACAGAATACTTGTTTCTTTGTTTCTCTACGCTATTTGGGTAATTATCATCTATGTATTATTTCTATAGGACCTCAGGCTTATTTATTATTGATTATTAATTCTTTTCACTGCTATTTTCTGATTTCGCCACACTATAGGTTACTCGACTAGGGTAACATTTACACTTAAATTAATCGTAACGTTACACAAAATTTTCTCGGTATACACTTCAGTGTAACCTGGTGTAACGTTACACGTAGGTTACTCGACTAAGGTAACATTTACACTTAAATTCATCGTAACGTTGCACAAATTTTTCTCTGTGTACTTTGCTGTCTCCGCCAAAAACCTTTGCGGTTGTCCAGTGTTGGAGTTGTGAAATTTGAGCTGGGGAGGGGGTGGTTTGAGATTTTCATTAGACTAAAATTCAATGAATAACAGAAACTGCATGTATACCCGATATGCGACTTTTGGGAGGGTTGCAAAGTTAGCTGGGAGCGGGTCAACCTCCACCAACCCCCCCGCCAACTCCAACACTGCACTTGTCTGTAAAAATCAGTCAAATAGTCTATGAGCCTTCTTGGTCTGCATATATTTGCAAAATACCAGACTCTTAAAAAATAAGCAGAAATTATTATTATTTTGAAACTTTCAGTAGTGTCTCGCACTTTTATATAGAGCGTATACGATGTAAGAATGACCAATCGAAAACGCATAAATCGAAATGGAAATGCCAACACGCTTTTAGGCTATGGCGTAGAAAATGCATCAGTGACATATTATTATTGACACAATGCTTTGCTGGATCATTTCAATGTGTCGATATTGCCATTTTTATTTCAGATTTGTTCGATCTGTCACACTTCCACTGCGTGAATATATATATATATATATATATATATATATATATATATATATATATATATATATATAAACTGTATATATATATATATACTATATATACTTTTATATACTTTTATATACAGTAGAGCGTTGGCTATAAAAATATATCGCTATAGCGCGCGAAAAAAAACATTGCACTTGAACGCGGTCACTCCACTAGTGGAAGATTGGTGCAACGGGCCTCCACTGTCCAGGCAACTCGATTATGATGATGATGATGATGAGGAGGAGGAGGAAGATATAAAACGCGTGATAAACTTTTAAAAGTTTTCAAAATAATATTTACCGTAATCGCTCGGTCTGCAGCCTGATATGTTTGATATATAGGTCGTTGAATTGATAACCTACCGTACATCGAACATATCACGCGCAAGATAGAGCGTCAACGAAACCATATTGAATTGGCTATTAGGCCTCTATACGCCGAAGAGAGTCAGCGTCTCCCACTGGAGTCGATAGACAACGCAGCAATGCAATGCGCGACTGTAATGCCACTGGGAGTATCACTAGCTGCAATAGTGTACTGTGTACAGTATTAGTGCAAATAGTAACATCGATGATGATGATAATGATGATTATGATGATGATTGATACGACGACGACAATAAATTAATTATCAATGCACATATGCGCAGGGCCGCCGAGAGGGGGGCGGGGGGACTGCACAGGGGCCCGGCGGTCTGGGGGACCCATGATGATTACGTATAATTAAAAAATAATATGGATAATAATACTAAAGTAGAGGGGCCCGGCGAGGAAAGGGGGGGCCCGGCGTGAAAAGGTTGATAAGCAAAAAAGGTTGTCAGCTAATTTTTTAAGATGTAAAAGAGGTTGACAAGCAAAAAAGGTCGTCAGCTTATTTTGTGATGCAATAAAGACTGACAAGCAAAATAAAAAAGGTCGTCAAGAAATTTTAATCTGCACAGGGGCCCGGAATTTCTCTCGGCGGGCCTGCATATGCGGGTGATGATCATCACGATCAATGGATGAGATAGAAAATGGATTTTCTCATGCATGTAGTAAATGATTCTGCTGAAAATGGTTTAGTACTGTTGCAACAAAATACTTGAAAATTTTGCATATTTTGCACTCTAGGCCTATATGTTAAAATGTTATTTTTATGCTGGGACACGCGATTCAGAGAGGAAAGTTGCTTCTATTTTTTGGGCTGTCCATTAATTACGTTAGTAATTTTTAAGAATTTTAAACCCCATTCCCTTGTCAACAACTTTTAAACTTTCGGTGACCCCTAATAAAATTATGCAAACAAATTTTTATCCTGTCCCTACAAGCTAACAATATTAATAAGCAGGAGTAACTACAATCGACAAAAGTCTACAATCTACATCGAATAAAAACAAAATGCGATGACGCAAGACTATGACTCCCTAGGTAAGAGCTCAACCGGTTAAGGACCAAAGTGGTGGACTGTGTACCCCGGAGGACCACTGCACTGACTAATTTTCTGTATATTTTGATTTATTAAATCTATTGTAAAAATATAATTGTTTGCGTACAGTGTAGATTTACTTGACTACCCTCCCCATGTCAACAATTGTCAAACTTTTTCAAACTTCCTCCCTATTTTGTTTACGTAATCATTGAACAGCCCCTTTACAGAATTTCTAGGGAAAATACTGTAACTAGTGTTTCACTTAGTTAAGCTTTTAAATGAATAAATTCTTCAACAAATAACAAAACTATTTATAGCCTACACGTTTAGAATGAGAAGCCCAACCGAAGCGCTCATATATAGGCGTAAACTGCTATCAGGCCTCTAGGCTCGATATCCCCACTTTTTGAAAGGATACCACAGGGAGGGGGAATATTTAGGGGTTGGGTCCTCTTTTTTCACCCATGTTTGCGCTAATGGAAACGCTTCGATGAATTATCGATCATGAACAGATGATAAAAACACTGCAAAGGATGATTCAGAATCCGATATTCCAACATGTTCAAACGATTTAGTCAAAAGATTTCGGATAATTAGCAACAGTCAGAGCACTAGATAACTGTGTCATCCGGTCGTATAAGACATCGAAAGTCAACGTTTAGAGTCGACTTTTCAGGGCTCGGTGGATTCTTCTCTATTCTCTGTGCGAAGTTAATCGTCATAACTAATGGCCTATGGCGGCGAGCCTATTACCGAACGAGACCGCTGTTTGACTGACCAAGCGAACGCCTGGTCAGAACTCAGAACTCAGAGCGCACGTAATTTTTATGCGACGGCATTTGACCGCAAAAAGCGACCATGGATATCTTCCAATGCCAATCTTTCTCTCTCTCTCTCTCTCCGTCTCTGTCTCTATCTCTGTCTCTCTCTCCGTGTCTCTCTCTGTCTGTCTCTGTGTCTCTGTCTGTGTCCCTGTCTCTGTCTCTGTCTGTCTGTCTCTGTCTCTCTGTCTCTCTGTCTGTCTGTCTGTCTGTCTCTCTGTCTGTCTGTCTGTCTCTGTCTCTGTCTCTGTCTCTGTCTCTGTCTCTGTCTCTCTCTCTGTCTCTCTCTCTCTCTCGCTCTCTCTCTCTCTGTGCCTGTTGGACGATTCGGTTCTAGAGCGCCATCTCGGAATCGCTCCGTCGTGCCTGTCTAATGGCGCTTTTATTGAGATTATTTTGTTTACGATGACGCTAAGAAGTGGCATTGGACTTAGACGCACAGATTACGAACAGAAGAAGTCGAACAATTTTGTCCAGTTTATGACACGGATTGAGCAACGACGAAGACAAAGAGGACGACACTTCTGACTCTGTTCTTCTCAGAGACAGATTACTAGGCAAGGCAAGGCCACAGCTGAATGGCAGAAGTTAACCAAATACGATGAATGTGTTCATTTTCTTGGCATGTATATTTATAAGCAATCAACAAAGCACCAATGCCACCACCACAACCACCATCACCACAAACCTCACCATCACTATCCTCTTGCCCATAGCTCGAATTGCTGGGGGCGGGGGTTTGGGGTTCAGCCCCTTTAAAATGGCAGACCCTCCCTAGAGAAATGCAAAATGACAAAATGTAAATTCTTAAAACACCACGCTCGCCATGACCCCCTTTCATTTTCTCACAATTCGAGCACTGCTCTTGTCATCACTTTTGTTCAAGGCAGCCGAGAAATGTCCGGGCCCCTATGCAAAAGGTAGTCACGGACCCCTAACACGTGTGAAAAGCTGTTGATAGCCTTTGTTGATTGCTCGTCGGTCTTTTTCAGGTAAGGATTCAAGAGGTAGTCAAGAAAGGGCCCCTATACAAGTGTGATTTTTTTTGCTTGTCGGTATTTTTCAGGGTGTTAGCTAAAACGTGATCGGCCCGGGCCCCTGACATTCGCCGGGGCTGCCGTGCTCCCTCCCTGTGCTCATGAAGAAAATGGCCTTTTTTCTTGTCAGTCTTTTTCAGGGTTCAGGCTATTGTTAATGCATCATCATCACCGGCCCGCCCCTGCAGGCCGCTGGGCCCCGTGTATTTGCCCCTGCCACCCCTCTCGGCGGCCCTGTTATTGTTTGTGATAGGCCTATTTGGCGTCGTTATCTTTATCCTTTTTGTCATTATCATCACAACTAATAGGATCACTATCCCGGCTATCTTAAGTAGAATGGCAGAACCATCAGGATGATTTATTTTACACTTTTGTAAAAGCCTATTGCATAAACGCAAGGATCAAAATAAACGCCAAATGTGCCGTTATCATTGTCGTCGTCATCATCATAATCGTCGTCGTTGCAAACAACTTCGCTCTACTAAGTTGAAATTCGTGGCTTTTCCTAATCCACGAAGCTATCGAATTTTCATTCAAGAAAAACTGAAGAAATCACACTAAAATGTCGCCGTGCAAAGAATATTGACGACGCAAATTGCTTCAATTGCATCCAACCTTGTGGAGTTCAGGATAAATGAAAACGAGGGCTGGTTGCATTCCACTAAATCTTCAGTTTCCAGTTCGTTTTCAATTGCTGCACTACAACCTTCACGGTCATTTAACGCAGCCTATGTCAATAATTCCGACACATTGGGGTGTCCATGGTTTGCGTCTACTGACTAAGACCATAAAGACCATAAAGGCTTTCCGCTGCTAATTTCTCCCTTTTGCGGACAGATTTGAAATACCATCGATTGATACATTTCGAGTTAGGCCTGGTGCCAGTGGCGGTTCCAGGATTTCTTGGTGGAGGGGTGTGGGTGAATGAAGTCGTAGAAAGTTGGTTGTGTGGTGATGAAAATAGAAGGAAAAATCACTAAACTATGCCGAAAAAGGCTGGAAAAAAGGAATGTTATCCCTCATTTGACTACATGTTTACCGAAAAATAGGTTGACAAGCAATAAAAAGGCCATTCCCGGTTAGTTTTACTAGACTTTTACCCAAAAAGTAGGTTTCACAAGTAACAAAAGTAGGCCTAAGTCCGAAAGTCCGGTGGGGGATGCATTCCCACTCATCCCCCACGTGGAACCGCCACTGCCTGGTGCTATAAAAGTGCATAATTATTTTATCTCTTATTATCTCTTTTTCTTAACGTTGCATCCCCCCACCAACTTCCTATACATTTTTTCATATCCTCCATCAAGAATTCTGGAACCGCCACTGAAGCTGTGCTTTCCAATCACTGCACCCAGTAGTGAAAACATTAATCATAGTCTCACTAATAAAGATCTTGTCTCCTATGCTAATACACGAATTGTGTTATGGGTCTAATGCTCATGCTCAGTAGCGTAGCCGGAGTTCCAGAACAGAAGCACCATCAAGGCATAGGCATACACCAGTGGTGCAAGCCCACAGACATTTTTCCAGGGGGCACAATGGTCACGGTTATTATAAGTTTACTGTAGTTTTCAAGATATTCAATTTTACGTTTTTAAATTAAAGTTAAGTTTCTCAATTTCGCTTTGTGTATCAGTAGTGTTTTAGAGTGAAAATATCGGTTAAAAGCCAACATAAACGTCAAAAATAGCCAGAAATAGTTATAAAAAATATATTTGCATTTCACAGGGGACAAATACCCCCTCTTGCCTCAATGTGTAGACGCCCATGGCCTTGTCGGATTTGTCGGACTTGTCGGCATTTGTCGGACTATGGCTTATGGGGAAGGTCTTGAGCCTCCCTACGTCATTCAACGATAGGAATTTCCACAAGTTTTGCACAAATCCCACTACTTATCCCAGACAGTCCTTACAAGCAGTGTTTATTCTAGGTCCTTTGGGGGGGGGGATTTCTCCCCAAAGTTTGAAAATTCTCCCAAAAATGTCTATATGTTGCATTGGGGGATGGAAATTTCCCCCCCCCAAGTGTGACGAGAGGGTTTTTTTATTTTGGAGAGAGGAAAAAAGAGATGGATATGACCATATAGAAGAGTGTTTGAAAGAAAAGGAAGGATGTGATTACCTTTTTTTGCTCGTCACCACATTCGAGAAAAAATTTATGTCAGGATGACCTTTTTTGCCCGTCAAGGTTTTTGGGCAGTCAAACCTTCTCCCCCTAAACATTTCAAACTCCTCATGTAAAGGTGGCTAGAATAAACACTGCTTACAGGGAGGCGGTAGCCCCATGCCTCCTCGTGATGACGCTAAAGTTAACGCGTTGCCCGTGGTTTGTCAAATCTGAGGCTGAGAACGAAGTGGCTTGTGGCTGGCATCTAACTGCTGGCGCATCCATGCATGGGCGTCCGTAACGGGGTGCAATTGGGTGCAACTGCACACACCTGGATAAATAGTGAAATTACTTTAAAAGTAGCAATTAGTCGTACTGACAACACTCCATAGTACTAAGTTAAAATATGAATTTATCTAAGAATTCGGCTAACTTATCTTGTAACGCTAAGCTACTCATGATTAGTCCAAAAGGTCTTGACAATATTGAACCAATCACCAATCAATCGAGTCATATATTTCTTACTCAACATTAAGAGTACACAATAGATCGAGTCAGTAATACTACAGGATAGTTCAAACATGCCACGTCCTTTCTGAATTAATTAATAGAAATAAGTAATAAAGCATATGCATCAAGATATATCAATTTATAGATAAGTCAAATCACTATCATAAATACATGGCATGGCCATAATATTATATATCATAGGTTATTTATTATCAGGTAGGCTCAATGTTTCCTCTAACTTTTTTGAGTGTGCATAGCGCCTGAGCGGCACCTTTCATGCCTGCGCACCTGAATTTTTTTCACATATGTCGCCCCAGACAACAACGAAATCAGTGTTATTTCTAACTCAAAATTACTGCGCGGCGTTTGGAAACTGCTGCGCGGCGTTTTCTTGACATGTGCGCGGCCGCGCAGCTTAGAGAGAACATTGGGTTGGCTGTAGTAAAGGGTGGGAGAGGAAAAAAGTTAGCCCGAAGGGAAAAAGAATATCCCGTTTAATATAGGCAACAAAATATATTTGTATAATATAGCACTTTTCGTTTCTTTCGTCACATGGTCCTGTTTTGAACCCCTGGAAGGAAATATTTCTGAGGACGCCCATGCGAGCATCTATACCATTTATGTCAAATTATGTGGCTGCGTCGCTTTCAGCTGAGAAAGGACTTCTTGAAATCCGAATGAGAGAGAAATTTCGACACAGATTTACAAGCGTTGCATGAATAGCTCTCTGTCAATCCTGAGTCGGAATTGCACTCCAAGGACCGTCATGCTGTGATTGATTCTTCGTCAAATCTAAATGCTCATCCCGAATCAGTCTTCACCTTCGTTCAGGGATACTTTTACACCCCCTAACACTCTCCCCCAACACCCCCAATTTGAGCCCGACACGCCCGCAACACCCTCCCCCAATCTCAGCTATGGGATGACCTTTTTTGCTTGTCATACTTTTTGGCAGGGGACCCCAGAAATTACTGACACCCCAACCCAAATTGATAATCCTAGAAATAACTCTGCCTTCGTTCATCTGGAAAAGTTTGAATGACGCGCCGAATGAATTTGGGCGAAAATGTAGATAGAATTATAATAGTCATTTATTTCAGTAACTGGTCTGTACAAATCGACGCTTCACAAACATCGTTGCTGGAGTTATCTTGATCGTTAAAAGAATGAATAGGGCTGTGATTTTGATGCGACGATTTTTCTGGGAATATTGCGGGACTCAAAGGTTCAGATATGCGGAGGAAAATGCGGAAATTTTCCATTTATGAGCCGCATATTTGCGGAAGTTGTGGTGTTTTTCGGTGATAACTGCTGACGAGCAAACAGATAATCCAAACAGGCGCTGATTCCTGTGAGTCTACGAATCTATGCCTATACTAGAAAAATAGCAAAATGCTATATATATATATATATATATATATATATATATATATATATATACGACGAAAATTGCTTCAAAAATGCGGATAAAATTTCTGAATATTTGTACAAAAGTCGCATGTGCGTTAAATCAAATAAAAATGCGGCGCAATAATTTTAAAAAAATATGCGATGGCATAATCGCATAAAACTCATAGCCCTAAATCAGTGTTTATTCTAGCCACCTTGACATTGGGGGAGTTTGAAATGTTTGGGGGAGAAGGTTTGTCTGCCAAAAACCTTGACGAGCAAAAAAAAGGTCATCACATCCTTCCTTATCTTTCTTCTCCTTTTCCCTTCTTCTCCACATGCTCTAATGCTCTTCTGAATATGGTCATATTCTTATATCCTTATGTTTTTCCCCATCTCCTAAATAAAAAGCCCCCTCTCTCTTGTCACACTTTTTGGGGAAAATTTCCATCCCCAATGCAACATATAGAAATTTGGGGGGAATTTCAAACTTGGGGGGAATCCCCCCAAAGAGGGCCTAGAATAAACACTGGCCCTAAAATAAAAGGATTTTATAATGTATCTACTTCCTTGCATTCTTCCTTGTCGTCGTGTGACTCGTGTCTAAAAGTTCATCTATAGTAATCCAAATTAAGTAGATAAAAGCGCGTCATCGATTCCTCATCATCCAGTCAGAAGATGATGAAGATTCAATCTCGAGTAGCTCCAGTTCATAATTTCGCATCTAGAAATCTCATCTGTTTAAAGAGCAGATTTCGTCAATAGATGGCTCCTATTAAAGTACAACTTCAATTTTTGGGGGACATATAGGCTTAATGAGGAAGAACGGTTTAGAAAACTCGGCAGGCCTAACTAATGAAAAAGTCGAAGGCAAAAGATAAAGAGGAAGACAAAGAATGACGTATATAAGTAGTTTACTGACTGATGTAAAGGGTGGAACTACGGTAATTGAACTCATGCAGTCAACGAACAACACAAAGAAATGGAAAGTCCATAGTCGTCAACGTAGAAATACACGACACCTAAAGAAGAAGGGGTCATCCATAAATGACGTCACACGATTTT
Source organism: Metaphire vulgaris (assembly GCA_018105865.1). NCBI lineage: Eukaryota > Metazoa > Annelida > Clitellata > Crassiclitellata > Megascolecidae > Metaphire > Metaphire vulgaris. The sequence goes on along the minus strand of JACLAT010000133.1, from coordinate 86,385 downwards.
GGCAGTTGTTACCCCTCCCCTCGTCACACGACGTCACAAAAAGTCAGACCCCTCAAATATGACGTCACAACGCGTTAACCCCCCTCATCCGTCATCTTGTCGTCTTTCCAATGACAACATCAAATGTTTCGTACGAAAATATTCATTATATTTATTATAGTTGAAACAATATTTAGAAACTTCTTCAAATTCTTTTTAAAATGAAGTATAATAATGTTATAAGTGTAAAATAAGTCTATTATATACATACATACATACATACATACATGATACATACATACATACATACATACATACATACATACATACATACATACATACATACATACATACATACATACATACATACATACGTAACATGCATACATACATACAATCATACATACATACATACATACATGCATATACATACATACATACATACACATATACATACATACATTACATGGCGAAAAGAACTGCCTGCAGAGAACCGATTCAGATGGAGGCAGATTGTGACTTCCAACCTTGGAGTCGAATGCGGCCACAATACATGGTCGGATTAGCCACGCTGCACATGTTTTAATTGAAACGGGTCTACTCATAAAAGTAGCAATTTAGGGGTCTACTATATTTCTACTATTACCAATACACAGAGAATGTAATACTGCTGACAAGTGGCGGATTGACCAATTTGTTAAATTTCCCGACGTTAGCGATCGTCAATGTGGAATGTGGATAGCCCAGGGTGGCTCCTCTGTTTCCAGGCAACCAATATTTTCCAGACCCAGTCGGCCACTACTGTTGACTCGTGGATCGTCGTGACCCGATAGCTCTAAAGCTCTAACAATTAATCTTATTATCTTGTAGGCCTATGTCCTAATACTAATAGTAGGTCCTATAGTCCATACCGGCATGTAGACCTACTAAGTAAAGTTTGGGAAACACTGGTCTATTATATCCAGAAGCAAATGTGGATGTGAATCGCTAGATGGCCGACGTTCTCTTCAATGTCTTCATTGCAGTGTTGCACGATACTAAGTACGATACCACAATATTACTACACGATATTTTTCACGATACCAGTATCGTCAGAGTGACGATACCAATCACGATACCGCAATAACCGTATCACGTTAATGTATTAAATTAAGCTAGCAAAATTTAGTAAATGTAGGCCTAGTTCGTAATCGTTATAAAACTTAAATTATGTTAAAATCACACCAACCAATATTGAATATGCAATGCTGAAATCCAAATATACTTACTTTTTAGCTTCATTTTTAGCTAAAACCTGCACTTAGCTGACAAACTATAGCTAGTTAGTCGGTAAATGGGCACGTTGATCGCCTTTATAATTAAGCATCGAGGCCTACAGTGAACTGTTCTTCTTGCTCCTGCTGCCAATGTTGCCTGGTGCCTGTTCGTTTATAGGCCTACTGTTCAAGCAAAATATATTGTCGTTTGCAATCATTGTGGCATCAGTGTATTGAAGAAATCAACAAATTTCGACATTCTGCTAAGCTGCTTCGGCATATTTTCAGATTTTCAGAAAACGCTATCATGCACTTTTTAAAATTCAATAGCCATATATATATATACATATATATATATATATATATATATATATATATACATATATATATACACACACACATACACACACACACACACACACACACACACACACACATATATATATATATATATATATATATATATATATATATATATATTTACACTTGCACTCCGTTACAGTCCCCGACTCCTCTGTCCTGATCCCCAATTCCCCATGCAATCCCTATTCCCTACTAGTACTAGACTAGTCCCATACAGGCATTATAGGCAAGGCATACCATACAGTACATACACCCGTCCGTTACCTCCTACCCGGATACTCTACACTCGAGCAATGAAACAATTCTTATAGAAAAGGTGAGCGAGTGTAATTGATCATTGATATGCATTATGCTGGATTTATTTGTATCGCGATATATCGAGTATCGCGATACTTTTGCCGATATTTATCGTGGTAGAAAATTTTAGTATCGTGCAACACTACTTCATTGCGCTGTGCACAGATTTCCAAATTGAAGGAATCGTAGATCGTAACCAAGCAGTTACAGACAAAGTCAATAGCACAAGCCAAAGATTCGGAATTACGATAAACGCAGCAAAAACTAAAACCATGGTAGTCAGCAAAACAGGAGAAAAGAAGATGCGATTAACTTTAGAAAGTAGCCTACAGAAAATGAACAGGTCGAAAGCTTTACATATGTATAGGAGGACAAATAACAAGCAATGGAAGCCACCAAGAAGTCATCAAACAGAAAGTAGCAAAAGGACTACAAACAATGGGAGACTGACACGCATCTGGAACTCTAAAGAAATTAAAATAAGCACCAAAGTCCAAATCTATAATACCGTTGTCATTCCACAAATACTTTAAGGATATGAAACCTGGGTCACAAAATCAGAAGATGAAAAAAGTCTACTCATTGCAGAAATGAGCTGCTTAAGAAGAATTCTTGAAGTTAGCAGACTTCAAAAACTTAGAAATGAAGATATACGGCAGCGGATTGGATTAAAGAATACCATCATGGACAAACTCAGAAAAAGGAGGCTTACATGGTATGGACATGTAAAGTAGTAGTAGTAGTAGTAGTAGTAGTAGTAGTAGTAGTAGTAGTAGTAGTAGGCCTAGTAGTAGGCCTAGTAGTAGTAGTAGTAGTAGTAGTAGTAGTAGTAGTAGTAGTAGTAGTAGTAGTAGTAGTAGTAGTAGTAGTAGTAGTAGTAGTAGTAGTAGTAGACTTCTTTAGCGCCATTGTTGTAGTACATCTGCACCAGTCGATGGTCGTTTCAGTGAATAATCGTAGTCGTGAATCATTGTCCGTGGTGAATCGAGGTTGTAATCCAAAGGTCAGTCCGTACTTCCGTAAACAGGATGGAAGACTCGAGACTTCCCAAAAAAGCACTCGATCTACACATACAAGGAAGGTAAAAAAGGAAGAGGCAGGCCTAGGAAAAATGGAGGGATAACATAAAAGAAGTTTTCAAAGAAAGACAACTGACAATTGCAGAAGGAGGAAAATTAACATTTGACAAAAAGGCCTGGAAATATTTTCTGACTATCTATTGCCACTAATGAGTTGGCAGAGAGCAATTATGATGATGATGATGATGAACCAAGCAGTGTTACCACTAGGATTTGTGAAAACACTATATTTTCATGCAACCCCCACCAAATCCAATTTATACTTTAGGCTATACATTTTTGGTTGTTTTGGGAATGTTTTCATATTTTCCCCACAATTTTCAATAGTTTTTGCCGAAATTTTTGACGGTAACCAAGCCAAAAAAGATCACCGCCTTTTATGCTCCACTTTATCAATTTTTCACGATTAATATATATTATTAATATAGTAAGAAATTTGCTACGCTGCAAGAAAGCTCAGAAAATTTGAGAAAGAAACCAAGAAAACCTCAGATTCCATGAGAAACCTCCCATGAATACCCAGAAAAGCCCGTGTTAACATCAGTTCATCAAAATAAAAAACGAATTTTCCAAGTTCATATCCAAAACCCAAGAACTTAGGAAAACCCCAGGAGTGGTAACGCTGATGCGAAGAGCATTACTAATATGGCGCTTTAGAAGTACAGAGGTGACGTCGCGAGTCGCGACGATGACCCAATCAGAGCACAGATCGACCGTCCATCGAGTTCTTCATCGACTCATCGGTCGATGCGTCTGTGGCACTGTGTGTTGGTGCGTATAATCGAAGATGGCGTCGGACGGATCGTCAGCGGTCAACGTGTCTCCGTTTACCGGCGACAGACTTTTCTGTCCCCCGGAAAATCTGCGTCGCGGTGCCCACTGTTCGAGCCTCGACGACTACCGAGCTCTCTACCGGCGCTCCATCGACGACCCGGCCGGGTTCTGGGGCGACGTGGCCGGCCAGTTCTACTGGAAGCAGGCCCCGCCGTCGTCGCCAGATCGTTTCGTCAAGTACAACTTCGACCGAACGAAGGGTCCGATCGAAGTGAAATGGATGTCCGAAGCGGTGACGAATGTCTGCTACAACGCCCTCGACAGGAACGTCCGCGACAAGGGATTCGGAGGCAAAGTGGCGTTCTACTGGTAAGTTAGTATTGAAGTACACCAGGTTATAGACGTACTGAGAGGGGGAGCACCTCGTGGTAGCCGACAGAAGGGAGTATGGCAAGGGCACTGGAGCACCAACTTTGGTAGAGGTGGAGACGAGCAGCGTAATGTATCACTACGCGACCCGTATGGGTTAGGGTTAGTGTTTCGGTAGGGTTTAAGGTTAGGGTCGGGGTTATGGTGAGGGTTATGGTTAGGATCTAACCATAAAAACCATAAACCCTACCGAAACACTAACCCTAACCCATACGGGTCAGCGTGGTGATACCTTATGCCGCTCGTTTCCACCTCTACCCCAACTTTGATGAAAGTGGGGCCCAACCCCTATACCACCTGCCCTTTCTCTGCTGGTAGCCTCTCAAAAAGTGGGGAGAGGTAAGGGCTGGAGCCTAGAGGCCAGGGTTATTTCTAGGATTATCAGTTTGGGGGTGTCGGTAAATTCTGGGGGTCCCCTGCTATAAAAGTCTGACAAGCAGAAAAAGGTCATCCATAGCTGAGATTGGGGGATGTCGGTCTCAAATTAGGGGATGTTGGGGGAGTGTTAGAGGGTGTAAAAATATCCCTGCTAGAGGCCTAATAGAATAGAAGTGTACGCTTATGACTGGTATGGTCCAAGCACGATTTCTCGCCTGTTTGCACCTAAAGTTAGGCTTTAAAATGTTATCATTGCACCTGAGATATAATTCCCACTCAATCTACTGGAGAAATAGTTCCAGGAGGAATAGTTCCCACAGGAGAAATAGTTTGCCCGGGAATGTGCAGTTGTGCACAATATGGAGCATCACTGTTATCATAAACAACAATCAACCAATCAATTCATCAAGCCGTATCTTAAGATAGCTTTGCACACTGATACACTAAGGCTAAGACAAGTGATGCTGGGTGCACTGATGTAAGCCAGTGTATGTATGTTGCATTGCATATTTTTCTTTTTATGGTTTGAGCATTGCTATTTTCTTCACTTATCTACTGTATATTTATTGTATATTTATTTATTGTGTCCTTAGAAGTTTTTCTTTATGTATGCTGTATGAACTATTTCTCAGGGGGGACTGATACACATAAACAGGTGGGGGAAGTCATGCTTGGACTATAATGGAGCACCTATTGCAACCTGTTTTTTTACAACTGTTAACTGGAGCATTAAATGGGTTAACAGGAGGTCAGAGGGTATGATGGCAGAGTTTCACATAGGGCTGCGCCGAGTAACTCGAGTAACGCGAGTACTCGACTCTAAATTGGAGTCGAGTAATTTTTTTGGAGTCGAGTACTCGCATAGAATAACTAAATAAAGAATAGAATAGATAAATAAAGAATAACCAAAGAATTTCATTAAAATTTGGCCTACTGTTATTTGTTACAAATTATTAGTCAGTCTTATTTAGGTTATTCTTAATCGTTATGCCTCAGTTAGTTAAGATGTTGCTCACAGTGGTCAGTGGGCCAAGTCTAGTCTGGACCTCACATTTTTTGCCAGTACCAGCAAAATAGTTTCTGTTCTGTAACTTCTGTTATACTACACTTGAATACGCTTGAATATCTGAAAAAATTGACATGTAACTGTATCTAGCGACGCGTTCTGCTTTGGTTAAATGAGGGCCATGAGGCAAATAATATGCATTATGTGACGTGTAACGTTTGCAAATCATGTATTTCCAGTTTTATGCGAGTACTCGAGTATTCGTTAAGCTACTCGCCAACTACTCGAGTAATAAACTACTCGGTTAGCGCAGCCCAAGTTTCACAGCCCCAGTTTGAAGGGCATACAAGAATAACAAGAATAGTATACATTTAAGCTGCTTTGGAGAACTATAATTGTAGTGAATTGCTGTGCCTTAATACACTTTAAAGTCTGGCATTTTTGAGGCACAATGCACAATTTCATGCAATAAACAGTGTGGTATATTCATGAGATACTAAACTATGATATTGATGTCATGTGTTTATAAGTATCAAATATGACATAATTTTAAAAGAAATGCTTTTTCAGAGGGCCTTCTGTTATGCGGTAACATTTGAAAAATTAAGTTATTTCTTAGCTAGTACGCAGGATCGTGATTTGTGAGTGGGGTGAAGTTGGTAGATGGGTGAATGGGGTGACAGGATTGGGGTGAAATGGATGAGGAGTCTTCTTCTTCAGGTGCTCTATCCAAAGACAGGTTCCATACTCCAGCATTGCCACTCCTCTCTATCTTGAGCTTTTAACTTGAGGGCTGAATACTTGTTTTTTTCTATCATGTCAAACTTACACTCCAGCATCGATGTCCTTGGTCAGCCTTTTTGTGCTTTCCCATTCGTAGTAGGAGTGATTCTTCACTCAGAACATAGCCTATCCACTTCTTTTGTCTAGTACGAATTGTGTTTGTTAGGCTTTTCTTCTCTTCTATCCTCTTCCAGACTTTTCGTTTGTTATTTTTTCCATCCAGCTGATTTTCTCCTTTCTTCGCCAGATCCACATTGATGAGGAGTATACTTGCACATTACTGATGTTGTGTATTCATTTGTCTGTTTGTGCTTTACCTTCATGCAGACTTAGCTAACATCATTTTAGACTTAGCGTAATTTTAGCAGGTCGTTGTGCTTTGTTAGACAGGACTTGAGATAATGCAGGTGATGCTTACAGATACTCACTGAATGCCAGAGTCGTTTAGTATCATTTGTAGTTTGAAATGTATAAAACAGAATAGAAATTGGTCATTATGAATCAAGTGTCTTTGTTATGAGTCTGTGCAAAGTTGCAAACTGATTTTCAGTCTGCTTGTTATCCAATATTTCAGGAACTTTGTTTTAGCCTGTGTAGAGATGAAATGTGCATACATACGGTATATGTGTATTCTTGGCTTAATAGTATTTGATTCGTGACTTTGAAGACCTATATGTGAGCCAAGTACTTGTCATGCCTGTCAGTGGCGGCTCCAGGATTTGGCAAATGGGGGCCGTTGGGGTGGCAACTTCTAATCATGGGGGCCAACCATTTGTTGCTAGGTATGTAGTATTAAGTCTAGGTCCCAACAAGGGGGCCAGACACTCAATAGGGGAGCACGGGCCCCCCTCTCCGCCTCCTCTGTGGAGCCGCCACTGATGCCTGTGCATTTAGTAGGTCCTTTAAGATATACTTTCAGGTAGAAATTAGAAATTTTGTATGACCAAATTTTTAAAATTTGTGTGACTTACGAGATTATTTCTAATAGATCTACTGTCAAGAAATCTTTCAATTTAATTTATTGTGAAGTCACTGTTTCACCTGAACTCACTCTGGTTCTGGTACCAAAATAAATTATTGAATTGATATGCAAAGATTCTAAGTAATTTCAATTTTTTTAACACACGCACACACATGTGCAAGCAAACACATACGCACACACAAAATGGTTGCCTAAGTAAAGTTAGGAAATTTGTTATTATATCTAGTTTTCAATATAAGCTGAAGTTGAGCTGATTTTTCATAAGGTGTTTTACTTGGCATCAGCGTAAGACAATTAAAAGCTGGGTTTCATTGCCTGATCAACCTTAAGCCAGAATCTCAAATTCTCAAATGCAAATCACTGCATTTGCAAGTAAAATCATCTGAGTTACAGTTAGACATTTGCTGAAAATCTTACAGAATTTTAAAGAGATATGCTTATCTTCATTAGTTCTCATTTGTAGCCGTGCTTGAAGGAATAATCCATAACATGTAATGCCTATGCATTGATTTGCCATAGGGCACAGATATGCTGGAGATTTGTATCATTTCTGGATAAGTAGATGAGACTGTCTGGAGACTTCACATTGATATTGATTTTATGCATCAATTGGCTGCAGTTGTTTCTTAGCAGAGCAAGAAGTCTTTCTTGCTGTCACTCAGCATGGTACAGCAGTCATTGATTTGTCATATGTGCATAACTGCATATCTAATTTGAATTATGTCTATGGGTTTATTGATATAGAATTGTATGTATTTCAAATGGGAGATAAATTTTCATTGTAATTGCACCATGACTTTTTTAGAATGACTGCTTGGAATTTGATTTCTTATCTTGTATTTGGTTAAGACTTTTGTTCACTCTGATATAGTTTTGTTCCCTGCATTTTTGATAGACTTTTGCTCACTTTATTGCTATTTGTCAAAGTCTAATCTCTATTTTTTGGCATTACAAATTATTTTGAGCCACTGATAATGGTGATTGGTGTTTTTTTAAAATTTCCATAATTTTTATATATTTCAGGTTCTAATTCTCTTTGCCTTTAAAACTGAATCTAGAAATTCTCTTGTCTTTCTACTTTTCTGCAACATTCAGATAATTTTTTTGTTATATTTATTTATTTATTTATTTATTTTTTACCATACATTTCCACAATTCATTTGATGATTAGAATATGAGTAAAGTTGGATTGTGCATGCCTGGGTTTCTTATCAGGGTTCAATGAGAATTGAAGAGGATTTCTGTGATACACATTCAGACCGATAGGGTTATAGGAAATGGCTTTCTTGTCAACGTTGGGAACCTGAAAATAGGGTATTATAATAAGCATCCTGTGTACTGCCGTCCGTATTCAATAATTGTGTCTAAGGGTCACTGACCGACTGATGTTGAAACATTGGTTATGAACCATTCTTCAATCCATTGCACAGGTGTTACATAATATAAATTGTTATATGGCTGCTGGTGTCAAGTTGCCTATAAAAAATGCATTTAATTGTTTCCACACAGTTGAAGTGATTGAAATTTAGTAGCAACGAGAATTTTGAAATTTTAAAATTTGACAGAGCTCTCCAACTGTGTATGTGCCTGTGTCTGTTTTCAAATTTTTAGGGAAGGAAATGATCCTGATGATTTTTCCAAGATAACATATGAGGAACTTCTTAATCGTGTGTGCCAGTTTGCAAATGTTCTCAAGGCCCATGGTAATACTTTCGAGAAAACTTGCATGACCATGCATATTTACTAAAATTCAAATACAAAAATGACTTCAGTTATATTCTCAAGTTAAGTAAATTTCCAGCAATCTTCTTGAAATTATCTCTTTATTGCAGAAAACAAGTAATTATTATGTAATAGGTTTTGTAAATACAGTAGTGAATTAAACGAAAATATAGACATTAAATCAAGACATGTGGATATTTTTGCTTTAAAATTAACTTTTTTCAATATAGTTGGAAGTTAAAATGGTATGAAGTTTCATGCATAGTTGACAGTGAGATGCCATTTGCCAACAATTCACTGATTTTACTACTGTCTAGCTAACAACATTTACTTTGTATTCGCCTTTCAGGACTGAAGAAAGGCGACAGAGTTGCAATATACATGCCGATGATAATAGAAATTGTGGTTGCCACGTTGGCTTGTGCAAGACTTGGCATTATACATTCCATTGTGGTCTGTGTATTTTATTGTTGACAAATTCTCATAAAGGGCAGTGTCAAGAATGTCAAGAAATTTGTTATCATCTATTAGTGTTTTATTTGAATTTCAACTGCAGCATATGTATAGCCCATCAAACACACACACACACACACACACACACACACACACACACACACACACACACACACACACACACACACACACACACACACACACACACACACAGAATAAATTTTGAACAGTATTGCTGTGATTACAGCTGTCTTTTATTACCCTTTTGCCTTCAAAGTAATATGTAGTGCTGTGATATTGATAATTATAAATACTTTCTATAGAGTTGATGTTTACATTCAATCTCTTTTATTCTAAGCTTGCAAACTATGAAGCCCTGATGAATAGGTATGTGATGTAAAATGACCTGTCAACGAATGGACTATTACCGGTAAATGGGTTTCCACTGTAGCTTTTTGGGGTTGCATTATTTTCATGTCTGCAGTTTGGCGGATATTCTATGGAAGCTCTGGCCGGCCGTATTGACGGTGCCAAGGCCAGAATACTTGTTACCACAGGTACTTGAACTTCTAAGGGCTTTGATAGTCTGTTGTTGGTTGTGAGTATTTAGTTGACTTGCTTGTGTGATTAGAAACTAACTGTATGGTTGAGCAGTTAAACAGACCATTGTTGCCGTGTTTTCTTGTCATGTTGGCATTTTATGGGAATGTGAAATTAAGTTTGAAATGATTGCTTAGAATTTAGAAATTAGTCTTTAGTCTACTACCACTGGATATTTCACAGGATATATTTAATCTGCTAATTGTGTAGGTTTAAGTTTTTGGTATGTGTTGTGTGCTTTTTAGAACAGTAACAGATTATTTATTTGATATTACTGTATTTATTTGGTATGATTATGTTGTTTACTAAGTGGGACATATGTTTTTTGTCATGTTGCTAGTGTTTGCATTTTATATGAGGCAGTAAAGTTAAAATAGTTAGATTTACCCATTGGCACTGGACATAATCTATTGGGGTCATCCCCTATACTGAGATGGTGTAGCAGTAAGAGCATGATTACTGGGCCAAGTTCTGCAAGTCAATTAGCAGTCAAGCAAATGAATCAAAAGACCTATATATATATATATATATATATATATATATATATATATATATATATATATATGACCAGCATGCTAGGAATAATAAACACAGAAAGAAGGTGATAGTAAAGAGACATTATGATTAAAGTAGAAAACTGTGAAGACTGTGAAAACTGTGAAGAATAAATTTAGTGTAGGCCTGCTACCTGGGATGCATTCACTGATGTCATTTTTTTTGGCCCCTAAAAGCAGTAAAGCTGTGTGTGTGTGTGTGTGTTTGTGTTTGGTTTTTCTGTGTACGAAAATAAATATTTGTTGTATTGCTTAGTAGAGCACAAGAGCAGGTCAGGTCTTTGTCATCCAGCTGTATCCAGCTTCTCCATGACATCGCTCCAAAGTTCTCTGTCCTGTCCTTTGCTATTTTTTCCAAGATCATTTGGTGTCTTCCGTCAGTTTTTCTGTTGAGATTCAGTTTTGCCATGTTCAGATCCTCTTTCAATCTGTCCACCCATTGTCTTTTCAGTCTTCCTTTAGATCTTCTCCTCTCTGGTTTATACTGGTAGTTGAAAATTCATTTTGGGTTTCTTATTTCTCCCATTCTGAGTATTTGTCCAGTCCATTCATTCTTCTCTTTCTGATTTCTTCAATGATACTTGGTTGCAGTGTTCTCTCTCTAACTTCTTTATTTGTTATATGTTCTTTGTATCCAATCCTTAGTATCCTTCAAATCCATTTAATTTCTGTTGCTATTATTTTTTTTCTCCAATTCTTTTTTATGGCCCAGGATTCACATCCATATGTTAGTATTGGTATTGCACAAGTGTTGAGAATTTTTGTTTTTGTTTTCATCCCAATGTCATGTCTTTTGAAGACTTTGGGATGTAGCCTGAATGAATATAGATCCTGCCATTGCTATTCTTCTTTTAATCTCCCAAGTCCAAACATCCCTCTGCTTCCAGTTCACTTCCCCAGTAAAGTAGAACAATAGTAGTAGAACAGTGGTCCTCAAACTTTTCAAATCACAGATCATACATAGGAAGTTATGTAATCTGTTTTATGCCAAACACTTGACTGTCTTATTGTCTAGGATGGCTTTGTTAGTCCTGTATTGATGTATACTACGAGGCAAAGCTTATGTAAGTTGTTTTAAAATGCATTTTGCTTCAGTAAAAGTAGTAAACTGGGAACTGGTTTACTTTAATAATCAGTTTAATATTGTAAGCTTTAAGGTTTATGTTGCATGACACTGCTTTACAAGTAAGATATTAAACTTTCTGGAAATTATAAGTATTGCAGGCCACATGTAGTGTGCTGCAGGCCACTTGTTTTATGGGCCATGGTTTGGAGACCACTGCTTTAGAATTCCTTAGATGTTTGTGCCAGTGCTGCTAGTTTTTGGTGGTAATATGAATTTTATTTTAATTTGTAGATTTTTTTATTTGCAGTAGATTTTTGTTGATTTTTCTATATATGGATGTAACAGTTTGGAGGCTACTCTGCCTGTGCTCTTGCTGATCGCATACTCAATGGAGGCTGTTGTTTACTTATAACTACAGGTTTGTGCTTTGTAACTTGAACTTGTATCTTTGATTTTAGTTTTTTCCTTGGGTTATGTTGTTTCATTATGTTAAGTTGGCTTCCGGTTTATGTTATGGTAAGTTATGTTGCTTACTTTAGCTTGTAAGAATTCTTTTTGACCTAATAGTGTATTTAACTGTAACTCAATGTAAAATGGACGGATATATCCGGGATCCCCAGTTAAGGGGTTAAGAGACTTTTAAATGAGTGTACACCAGAGGTGAGCAACCTGCGGGCCACATGCTTGATTAACTGTTTGACTACACAAACATGAACTTTGGAAAGAAATTTATGTTAAATTATTGTTCTGAGGTGCATGTTGTCGTGATGCGTACTTGACTTACGGCCTGGTCTTGTGCGACTCTTCATGAAAAAAGGTTGTCCACCCCAGGTGTACACAATTTTTGAGGCAAGGAAAGCACTCCTCAGAGCATTGAAATTCTGTTGATTGTTTTTGCAGTGCTATGTTGCTATTTATTTCACCTATTTATTCACTCATTTAATATTCTTTATTTTTATCAAATTTGTCCCTCAATCTTTGGACAATGTAGATTTCCAGATGTGACGTCGCATTACTGTTGACCATCGATGTCTGACTTTCTGTAAACTTGTTAACATGTAACTTAACTTTTATTCATTTACAATTTGAATCTTGACTTTTCCTTTAGAAAGGTGATTTTTAAGTAAGGATATCTTTGGAAATGAACGCACTGTATTCTATTGAAATTTATGCAGTATTGTTATAGATGGGGTGTGGAGAGGAGAAAAGTTGATCAATCTCAAAGCAATTGCTGATGGTGCAATGAGAATATGTGAACAGAGGTAAGTTGCTGTAGTTCAAATGATGAATTGATGTTAACCTGGGTTCTGTGTGTTGACATTGATATTGCATTGAATAGATGAGAGCTGAAGTTTTAGATCTGAATTTGAAATTTCTGGTTCAGATAGATGCTACAGTTGATTAAATACAATATTTCAGAACTGCTTTGTATTGGTATGAGTAGCAGTCAACATGAATCTAAAATATTGTGCTTCATATTTTGGAATGAAACTGATTGAACCGTGCAGTTGTGATGTTATGGCATATGTATTTGTATAATGCTTCTTGTTGCTTTCAATTTAGGAGTTGCTTGAATAAAAAGTTATATTAATTACTGTATTAGTCTTTCAGAGATGTTGGTTGGTTACTTTAATGAGCCCCAGTAATTCTGAATGTTTGACTGAGTGATGCTTGTAGCATCATGGTAGAAGTGCTTCTGAGTGATCAGTAATTATAGGTGCTATATAAATTTTTGGTTACATTGCAAGAGTGCTCCGAGGATACATGCATCAAGTGACAAATGGAACAGAGAGATTATGATGCAAATTTTTTGATGAAATATGTTTTGTATTTGCACAATTGTGTGTGCTGTTATATAAAATTCTATAGATGTTGTATTGGTCTAGTACACAGGTTCCCAAACTGCGGCCCGTGGGCCACTTGTGGCCCACCAGCGCTCATAAAGTGGCCTGTGAGGCCTTCTCAATATTTTAGAATTAAAAAAATAATTTTCAAAATGTATTATTGTTCAAACAAATAAAAAATGACAGTAAGGAAATTTAAGGAAATTACACAGCTTTTTATAAGTCTGACAAGCAAAAAAAGAATGGTTATCACCAACTTTTTGCACTTGATCTGTATATTTTTTGAGAATGTTGTGGCCCACTTACCGGGTAAGTATTGAAAATAGCAGATTGGGCCTGCCACTGCAGAAGCTTGGGAGCCACTTCTATAGTAGGAAAGATTTTAATTGATGCCAAAAGACAGTTTATAAGAATAAGTTCTTTGTAGAATGGAGGAGGGAAGCATTGATTAATATCAATATTTGTAAAGGTCTGCTGTTGCCACATAGTTGATGGTAAAGATAGCTTTTGCTTTTTCCTTTGATTGCAGTGGTCACAGGGTAGAGAAATGTGGTAGTCAAACACCTGACACTTCTGTCTGAATGTGGAAAATGGCAACATTGAATACAATACGATTGGCAAACGGCCATATCGCAATTTTTCTGTTAGTACAGATCTATGTACTTTTTAATTTAGTTCTGCAATAGAATCTCATTATTGCCAGCATATCTATGATGAAATCTATGCTATAGCAGATAGGCTTCACTTTTATCTTATGAAAATCTGTTATAAAGACTCTGAACATGACAGATGAGGTCTTTTTTCATGTCTTCTGTAATGGGAATCCTACTGTTGTGCTGTATTTTGTACAGTATATTTGAATTTTTGTTTGTTTTCGTTGGAAAATGCGCATTTCTCTAGTTAACTGTTAAATGTCTGCAATGTATTTACTTCAAAGCTTATATGTGTTGCCATTGTGACATATAGATTGACTGGAATTCAGAAAGAGATGTTTGGTGGCATGATGAGATGGCAAATCAGTTGACCGAATGTGAACCGGAATGGTTGGAGGCTGAAGATCCATTGTTTATTCTCTATACAAGGTTAATTTTTTCAAGCAGAGTTGTACGACATTGTCTTTTGTATGAAAACTCTTGTGTTCAAATTTTCATCAAATAAAAAATGTATTTTGTTGTCATTTGCCCTTTTCTCTGTTTATTCATGTGTGAATCTATTTTGTCTGTTTCTGAATTTCAGCATAAGCTCCATCATGACAATACTGGTTGTTTAATAACTGTTGTTGTAAAATAATTCTTTTTGACAGTGCTGTACATTGGATAGAAGTTTAAGACATATTTGACAAATTGACATACATTGCAAATGGATTTGGGGTCCTGCTTTGACCATACTGGATTCTGAATTCAGACAAAACTAGCAAATTAGCATTTTGAGTTTAAGCTGTAAATTTAGAGATGTCTTTTGATTTGTCAGTGGGTCCACTGGTAAGCCAAAGGGTGTCCTACACACCCAGGCAGGCTACATGATCTATGCGGCAACAACATTCAAGTATGTCTTTGATTACAAAGATGACGACGTCTACTGGTGCACTGCTGACGTTGGATGGATTACTGGACATACATACGTCTGCTATGGACCATTGACAAATGGTGCCACCAGTGTCATCGTATGGATGCTCTGTTACATTTACTGTGTTTAGATTTGATAGGCATTAGTGATGAAGCATGTTGCAGAAACTCTACAACAGCCGCTTGCTAGGCTATGCTATACTATACAGGAAATATTAATTGCTGTTCACTTGTCCATTTGAAACAGTTACTTATACAAACCATTTAAGTAGTTTTACTTGTATGCTATTTATTTTACAGCTCTTGTAAAATGACTGACTGGCATTTAGTCAAACCCAAGCGTTATGAATCGGAATCCGTGGATAACATTAAATTTTAAGCCTGCTAAGGTGTTGACGAGTTTTCTTTACGAAGTAACCTTTGTTAGTAAATGTCTTTTCGATCCTGTTTTTAAATTGAGATGTGGGTGTATTTTTGCCAGTTTGAAGGGACGCCATTCTTTCCAAACAATGGCAGATACTGGGAAATTGTGGACAAATATGAAGTGACTAAATTCTACACAGCACCAACAGCCATACGTTCACTCATGAAGTTTGGCGATGACATTGTGCGCAAGTAAGATGCAGTCATTAAAAGTTTCTTGTTGTTATGCAAGTAGCTTTTGTAGGAATTATTTAAATTGCTTTATTGTTATTGTTTGTTATAGTTGCATATTGAGTTATTATAGCTGTTTGATGAGTATAGAGAACAGAGAATGAAAGATTTCATGCTTAAAGAATGATATTGATAACCTGTAAAAATTCAGTCAGAGCCAAATGTGAGACTAACTTGCAATATAGACCTTAAAGTAGTTTCTTTAGTGTAGGTAATCCTCTTTGGGACAAAGCATAACTAGTACTATACTTAAAAAAAGTTCCATCTGCAGGATGCTGCCAAATTCTGATGTCGCATTTTTGTGCTCGTTTGCCTGGCAAAAGCTAGACAAACATCGGCATATTTGGCATTCAAAGATATAGTATGTGCTTAAAGTAAGGAAATCGTGACACATGCAGTTGATTCTAATAAAGATAGATTTGCTCATTAGTAATGTCTGATGTTAGCATATCAAAACTTGCAGAAAATGGGATTTTGTTTTGCCTGATTTAGTTAATGGCATGTGGAATGGATTAAAAAATATTATCAGTCTTGCACTTTATCTCATCAGGGTCTTAATTCTTACTTTCTATGCTATGGAACTATAACTGTCTTCATATTATTTTATATTTTTACATATTTCTTTGTGTTTTATATTTTATAGACACAGTCGTAAGTCTCTGAAAGTCCTGGGCAGTGTAGGGGAGCCGATCAACCCAGAAGCCTGGCTTTGGTATTACAATGTCGTTGGAAGTTCAAGTTGTGCGATTGTTGATACCTTTTGGCAAACGGAGACAGTAAGCCACCACAAGTATTCAAGTACATTACTAGATTGCTAGCATCCAACAGAGTCCAATGTTGAGAAACTGTTCTGAATTTAATTAAATCTAGCATTACCCCAAGCCCTCTAGCCATTAATGATCCATACAACATGTCTTCCTACCTCTCCCAACTCTACATCTCAGCCAATTGGACATCCAACCCGCTCTCAAACACATTAAACGTTCAAAATCTGATGAAATGTGAATTCTGTATTTCCATTTTCGTTTGTATATTGACCTTATTTATAAATAAATTTCTCTGTTCTTATTATGCCTTGTGCCCTTATTTTTTTCAGAAGAACTAATGGTCTTGAGGTGTGATTATAATTAATTAATGATTTTATAAAGTTTGATTTACCCTTATTGCTGGCTCAGTGTTCTTTGTCCATTCAGTAGTGTTTGAATACAGCATTTATTAATCTGTAAAGACTGAATAACAATTTAATGTATGTTATTTTAATTTACAAGAGGTCACAAGAAGAGCAGCCAGGGCTCTAGATCAACTGACGGCAATGGACAAGATCTGGAAAAGCAAAGCAATAAGCACTGAAACAGAAAAGAAAATACTCAAAACCTGTATCTTCAGCAGCTTTTTATATGGATGCAAAACATGGACCATCACCAAAGACTTGGAAAGAAAAATACTAACCTTTGAAAGAAAATGTTATAGAAAAATGCTAAGAATCGGATGGGTCGAAAAAATCACAAACGAAGAACTGTAAAGGAGAATTCAGCCAAAACAAACCAGGCTGCAAAGAGTAAAACAAAGGAAACTATCTTTTTGGACACATATGCAGAATGAAAGAGGACAGAAAGATCAAAGCTCTAATGTTTGGAATAATAAGGGTGCCAATATGAAAGGAATACTACACAGGGAATGGTGTGGTGATATTGAAGAATGGTGTGGAAGCAGTTTACAGGATCTTAGCCACAGAGCAACGGACAGGAAAGAATGGCAGAAAATTTTGGAGATGGCATTATACACCAACGGGCGATGAGCCCACGGTTAATGATGATGATGATGATGATGATTTTAATTTAATGTATGTTATTTGTAGGGTGGCATTGTTATAACTCCACAGCCTGGAGCTATTCCAACCAAGCCTGGCTCGGCTGTAAGTTAGAGATTTTAATATTGACTGCTTGGTTTGAAATTATTATTCACTTTCGTGGGGAAGTTTTATTTAAAACAAATGCATTTGCACCTTTAAATATTATGAAAGTGTTGCAGAGGCATTAAAATTTATGATTTTATGTTCAAATAACTTTTTATATATATATATATATATATATATATATATATATATATATATATAGAGAGAGAGAGAGAGATAGATAGATAGATAGATAGATAGATAGATAGATAGATAGATAGATAGATAGATAGATACCCAGTGTACAATTTGGAAATAATTCAAACACTGTGACGAGTTGGCTTCAGTTTTTTAAAACATACATTTCCACATACTATCCTTCTGACTAAGCGATCAGTAGATTTGAATTTAACCCTTTGACCCCGGTGATCCATATAACCAATAGATTATGAAGCTGAGATATCGGCCTTATGGTGCGGAAGGGTTGAAACCAGGATTTGAACTTTATGTTTTAAAATTTCTCAGAAATGATTAGACTTTAACTTTGTATTTGGTTTACATAATCATTCTAAGAAGATCAGCACAGAAGTGATTTTGCCCTCTTATTTTTGGCCTTAATCTAAGTGAAGGCCGTGTGTGTGTCTATGACCTCATCTCTGTAACACACATATTACCTTCTTATTCCATCCTAGTATCGTGCATTTCTAGTATAAATTGCCATTTCTTGTAGAATGCCATTGACTTTTGTAGACGTTTCCATTTTATGGGGTTGTGCCTGTGTTGATGTCTGAGGAGGGGAAGGTTATTGAAGGTGAAGGTGAAGGCTATTTGGTGAGTATTCTTTCAATTCAGTAGCACAATAATGGTGAGGATCATTTCAACCCGTACTGAGTAAATCTGAACTGAATTGGTTCGAGCATAATATTGTGTTAAATGCTTTGAGTTTGAGTCTGTTAATGCTAATCACTCATGCGTGTCTGGTTCACTAATGGTCTGCTGCGGCTTTCAGGTCATATTTTATTGTTTTGTTGGCTTTTGGACACTGTTCTCATCATGTTACAGTACTTAAATCATATACCAGCATTTCATACTGTTGTAATGTAGCATTTGTATAGCACCTCTTATATTTCGACTCAGAGGTGCTCCTATGTTTATAGTTTCTATATTTACTGTTTTTATGTAATTAAGCTAATTGGTATTAATCATAGACAAGACTTACTTTGAATTAGATTAGTGATAGAAAGTTTTAGCGCTAACTTGTCGGGTTTTTTTGAAAGTTGTCTTCTTCCCTCATTCAGTGACTCATAAGCAAATAGTACCTTTGCATAATTTTATTATAGTAGCTAACTGCAGATGGCAAAGTAGATGTAGAGTTGCAATGCAAGGAGGTCAGCTAAATGTAATTATTTTAATAGAAATTAATCAATTACCGGTAATCAATTACAAAATTTTTCGATTAATCGAACAAGAAAATTTTAATCGCTACTAGCCCTAGTTATAAGTAATCCTTGAAACTGTCTGTATCTCTCTTTATATGAAATTGATTGTTCTTTAATTTATATTTGATGGTTGATTCTTAGATGAAGAGTCTGATGTAGCCTCTTAGGTGAATAGATGTATGTACTTTGTATGTAATTTGTTGTTTCAGAGCATTTTGTTAAATTTACTCATGTCATAGTACTTGTTACTGTTTGAATCTGTTTAATAGGCATCAGGGCTGAGACAATGTAAGTATGTAATTTTGTGCCATAATTAGATTAATTTGTTGCATTTATAGAAATTCATTAATTGACTTCACAATGTAGGTTTTTGAAAAACCATGGCCTGGAATGATGAGAACAGTTTTTCAGAATCATGAAAGATTTGAGGAAACCTACTTCACAAAATTTCCAGGCTACTACACAACTGGAGATGGTATTTATTTTACTTGAAAGTTTTAGAATACTACACAGTTTTAATTGATATTAATAATTGTTATTGCAGTATTTTTTACATGTTACTGCCCAGAGAAAAAGTTTATTATGAGATTTTCTTATTTATGACGGTATGTGTTGGTTAAAATCAGAATAAAAAGACTTAGATGGTATGGACATGTAAATAGAATGTAAAACAACAGACTCCCATATATAGAACTCTGCACATACATACTGTAGAAGGCAAGAGAGGAAGAAGAAGGCCAAGGAAAAAGTGGATAGATAACATTAAAGAAGACTTTGAAAGATATCAAATGACAATGACAATCAATCGACTGGCCCTTAACGTGGGAAAAACTGAGTTCCTGTGGGTCAGCACCCCTCGGAGAAGGATGCTGGTGAGTCGCAAACCGTTCGTGATGGGTGATGTTACCATTGTCCCCTCCGAGTGCGTGCGGCTGTTGGGGGTACTCTTTGATGGGACTCTCATTCGAGCCACACGTAAACGATGTGATCAGGCGATGCCACTTTCAATTGAGAAGGATCCGATCAGTCCGGCGATATCTGCCTGTATTGGGAGTGGTACACTTGGTCCGGGCCTTGGTCCTAACTAGGATCGACTATTGCAATAGTGTCCTGTTGGGCCTCTCGGTTAGCAAACTTAACGGCTGCAGTCTGTTCTGAATCTCTCGGCGAGGATTGTGTTCGGATGTCGCTGGTGCGAACATGTAACACCACTTCTCAGGGATCGTCTACATTGGCTCCGAGTCCCTGAGCGGATTGTGTTCAAAAGATGCTGGCTGACGTACAGAGCGCTGCTTGACCCGTGCTGTCCTGAGTACCTTGCCTCTCTTGTAAAGAGACCGCAGGGTAATGACAGGAGATCTTCGCTCCGCTCGAGTCGTGGCGTTAAACTTCATGTTCCTCCCCCATCCAAGACCGCCAAGTTCGGAGAGAGATCCTTCACTAGGGGTAATCCTATCTTGTGAAACTCTCTTCCTGATGAGACCACCATGGCTGATACTCCCGAGCATTTCATCACGAGATTAAAAACGCATCTGTTTAGGTTGGGTTATAGTTGAGATGTTAAAGCACTTTTTTTGTGGGCCTCAGCCTTGTTACAGCACTATAGAAATTGTCTAGGAATGAATGAATGAATGAATGAATGAATGAATGAATGAATGACAATAATAAATGGAATGAGATTAACAATGGAAAAAGGTAAATGGAAAAGTTTTGTGTCTAGCTATTGCCGCTAATGAGCTGGCAGAAAGCAACTATGATGATGATAATGATGATGATGTGTTGGTTATGCAGACGGCAAATAAGCTCATTTAAATTGCAGTTTGATAATTCAGAAGTTGCCAAATGCTTTTCTAGTAGTTGGTGTGTTGGCATGTTGATGTGGAGGCCAGTGGTTCAATCTTCTATGATGGATTTTTTTAAGGTTGTTAACGATTAGCCTGTCCTAAGAGCAAGGACCAGTCCTTTTAAACTTGACCAGTTAACCGTAATTTTAAATTGAAAACATCATCAAAGTGCTTTGATGTAGCCTCTCAGGACGCCAGCATAGGCGCTGGCAACATCAAAGCGCTTTGATGTAGGCACGACACCAGGCTGCCGCTAATGACCGGTTAACCGATCTTTTTTAACGGTTAACCAGTCCTTTAAAACCAGCGGTTTTAACGACCTTAGATGTTTTTAATTTCCGTTATTGTTGCTCTCAGGAGCAAAAAGGGACCGCGATGGCTACATCTGGATAACTGGACGAATAGATGACATGTTGAACGTATCCGGTCATCTGATCAGCACAGCTGAAGTTGAGTCCGTCCTTATTGAGAATCCGTTGGTGGCTGAGACTGCAGTTGTGGCACATCCGCATCCAGTCAAAGGCGAATGTCTGTACTGTTTCATAACACTCAAGGATGTAAGTTCGGTTGTCTTGTTAATCGTGTGCCTTGATACGTAACATTTTCTTGATTTTCCCTCTATTTTTTTCTAAGCTATTTTATCAGATACATGGATAAAAACTTGAATAAACCTCTGAAGTTTCTGGTCCTGACTTCAAGCAGTCTTGACAAGAACACTTCACTGTCACTTTTGGCAAATAATTTACATATATTGCTGATTATTGCTATATAGTTATGCATTTAAAAACTGATTTCAGGCCATTGGAAGCTAGTGCTTTTGCATTGTGTAAAGTATTTTGAGTGAAAATGCACATTAGGTAGTGCTTTTATCACTCACCAAAGTCGGGCATGACTATTGAGCAGGAATTTTTCATGTTTTTAGTTATTGTTTAAGTCTGGTCTGTATTATAATGTTTAAGAATACTTTGTTTTATCTGTGATTGTAGGGTAACAAATTCACCCCAGAACTTGTGACTTCACTGAAAAACTTAGGTAACAGTTAAATTTGTAGGCATCTCTTCTGTATTTCAGGTGGTCACTTTTGATTTGGAATGCCATTGTTGCAAAGGTCACCAATTCTAACTTGGTTGACATTGATGAATGTTGAATGTTCACCACCAATGGTTGATGATGTATAAAAAAAGCAAAACTGTGTAGCTTTAAAACTTTCTGTTAAAATTATTATGACTGGTTTTAGAGTAATTTGAAAAATCTGCTCCAGTTGATTGTAGTATTAGGCTGAAAAGTGTTACAATTAAATAGAAGTTGTCTTTTTTGCATGTCTTTTTCATGAAAATCTGGAATTTGATGTTTGTTTTTCAGCCGTGGTAGTACACAGATTTAAGAATGGTTTATACATTGTAGTCCGTACGAAAATTGGACCCTTTGCACAGCCGGACTACTTGCAGGAAGCTCCGAGTCTTCCAAAGACACGATCTGGAAAAATCATGCGCCGTGTTCTGCGTAAGATTGCTGTTGGTGACAAAGACCTTGGTGACATCTCGACCCTGGCGGATGAATCCGTCGTGGAACAGCTTTTCGCTCTTCGGCTGAAGATCATCTGATGCATCATCTCAATTTTCACATCATTTCCAGAGTATTTGAAAGATGATATTAGTCACTGTAGTATCGTCGGTCCATTAATCTCACCTTTTTGTTTCTGAATTTATAGCAGGCAATGTTGTTGTAACCTGTACAGCTGAACTCTGTCTGGCATAGATCTGGAAAAGCAATTGAACACCGTAGTTTGATAGATGATGGTGCCCATAGCTAAAAATTTTCTGTAAGATTTGTATTATCATTTGGCATGATCTCAATAGCAGTACAGTTTCTGCTGCAGGCTTACTTTATATAACTGTGACAAAAGAAAGAATTCCAAGAATTTTGGCAAACAATGCTGTTCATTTTGCTTCAGATTTTGTGTAATTGTTGTATCTTTTTAAATTTTAATTTGTTGGAAAGATCTTAGATTTTTTTAGGTATTTCTCTATCGCTGCATTGATATATGTTATTGATATTGTGTGTGTGTGTGTGTGTGTGTGTGTGTGTGTGTGTGACCAAAAAGTTAACTTAACTGAATATCTCAAAACTAGATCTTTTGCTCATATTTTTTAGTTGCTTCACCTCACTGGAGATTTTTACATTCTTTGGAAATGTTTATTTGTAGTTTCTACATGGTTTATACTTGTCTCTTAATAGATGATATGGATTTTATTAGATGTAGTCTGATATGTTGTGGCTATGGACTTTTTAAAGATGTTTTAAACTCATTGTGTAGCAAAGGAACTTTTTTATTTAACTATTGGTGGGAATGTTATTACTTAAGACAGTTATTGTAATGCTGTAGGATGTCAAATACTGAAAGGTTGTATCATTATTGGGTGTGTTAAAATGTGGACATTGTTTTGGACTGTTTTTCACAAATTAAAGAATTGGTGCTTCTCTGAACTATAGTCAATCAGTTGTTTGTAATAATTAACATGTTTGCATTTTGTAAAGAAATGACATTTGAATGCTGGAGGTTTTGTATTACCGGTAACATGAATTGTGTCTCACTCGGCATGAATTTGTTGTAAGCTGTATTTTACTTTTTGTTGAAAGTCATTTGGAATTAATATTTTAAAATGTTGGTGGTGCAGAAAATTTTGTTCAGGGTTCGTCTTCATCATTTGACAATGGGATTCTATGCACTTTGGGTATAAAACTCCTAATCATTGCAGTCTATTATTGCTTAAAATTCCAGGAATGATTGAAGTTTATTAGCTTGATTGCTTAATGACTAACTGGCCTTTGGCTTACTGCAGCGGTTTTCTCTGTTAAATGATGTAATTTTGTTACTGGCTTACATGTCATTGCCATGCAAGTGTTTTAGAAATTAAAAAACTGTTGTACTTATTATGAATATTTATCACTATTCGTCCTGTAGCCGATTTGGGGCATTTGCCAGTACATGTACAATGATGTATCTATTAAAGTTTGCCATGTCAAATGCCATCATCACTATGCAGCGGTCAGCTGTGCAAACGGGTAATTGGTGTCAATCATTTTCTGTCCTGAAACGCGCATAAAAGGTGTGTGAAAGGTCACTCCACATAGTGATGCTATCTAATCAAGATATTTGTGGTCTGTCACGTTTTCTTGTGCCTTCTACCAGGTACAGTACTGTCATGTCATATCCCAAAGCACCTATGCCATGGTGTCTGCTTGCATGGCCAAAGTAGTGCAATTGTGAGTTTGATACAGGGGCGTCATTGGGGGGGGGGCTGTTGCCCCTCCCCTGATTTTTAGGAAAAAAATTTGTTTGCCAGTGTTTGGGGTAATTAGTTTGTAAATGTAAATTTGGTTGGTAAAAACATTGAAAAGCAAAAAAAGTCACCAACCCCTAAAGGAGGGCTTGATGTCAAGTAAACAACTGAAGTAACTAATCTAACAAAAATGTATGACAAGCAAAAAAAGTCGTTAACTTTTTCGCAAACTTGTCAGATCGAAAGTGTTTTGCCCGCCCCCCTGAAAACAGTGAAATGACGTCTCTGGTTTGATATGGTTCAGTAATTGACAATTGGTATTGACCATCATGTGTTTGTTACCTTTCTAGGTCATGGAATTTGCAGTAGTTTCCTAATGCGCTTATTTTCAAATGCTTACTATATTTCTTCCTCTTTAGTGCCCAAGCTTCTCAACCATACATGTAGGTTGCCAACTTGCCACAGGTCACAAAGAGAACTTTTTGAGGGGTTAAATTGAGCCAGATCTCTGATACGGGACGTTTGACAAGAGATCCGGCACGGCTGGCATGAGATCTGGAACGTCTGGCATCAGATCCGGATAATACTTTTGAAGATCCAGTACGTTTTTTGCCGTCACCTGATGTGCAACAGAAATTATCCCAATACAGTACAGCAATACTGATCCAGGCTACAGACATGATGCCAATTTCTTTTCAATTAATCAAAATGATCAAACGAATTTTTATCAAATAAAAATGTTAACGTATTAATTAGGGTTTAAAATGAATTTTTAAAAAGTTGTGAAGAAATGTTACGGCCGGAGGAAAAGTAAGGAGATCCGGCACCTCTGAAAAAGTAATTTAACCACTGGTTTTAATTGTAGGCCTATCGCAATGCGGTTATTCTAGGTGGAAAATGCAAACAGGCCTGCAGCTAATGTTATTTAGAGAAACTTGTCGAGATAATCACTTAGTGATTGTTTTCAGTATGGTGGAGGGTAAGTTTCATACCAGTGGCGTAGCCAAGGGGAGGTTTGGGGTTAACCCCTTGGCTGTTCACAGTGTAGGAATGTAGCCAGGAATTTGATTTGGGGGTATAATGTAATTGGGGGTAGATCTATAAATCTTAAAAACTTTAAAAACCTTAAAAACGCATTAAAAGCTTTAAAGTAGTCTGATTCTTTTGGGGTATATATACCGATATACCCCTCGTCGTTACGCCCCTGGGGTGGGTTGAGGGTTAACCCCTCCCCTTGACAGAGGCGTAGCGTCCCAATGGCTACTATAGCTTTAGCCATATGGGCGGCACACATGATGGGGCGGCAAATTTTGGAAGCAACCTTTTTTTGCTTGTGGGGTTGTTGAGGAGTTTTGGCGACGGCGGGCGGCAAAATGTAGAAGGGGCGGCAAATTCAGTGGCGGCGACCTTTTTTGCTTGTCATGTATAACACTACGTAACAAAAAAAATATTTTTGTTTGTTCCTGGGTTCATAGCTTGTTTTCCTAGTCCCTTATGCCTAAACTAACTAGAAAACAGTTTTTGTTTCAAACTGAATTTGCTTTTGGGGTCAGGGCAATGATATTTTGAAATTCGTGTATTATAGAACACATTCTCGGTTCACATTCAAAGCTGAGCAGACATACTTATTATTCTGGAATATTGCAAGCTGTCCATAAGTTTTTAGATCTGAACAGAATTTTCTATAACCTTCTGGAATCTTCTAGAACCCTGTTGCACTTTCTGGGAGCTTTCAGTTGCATCCGTAGACTTTTAAGAGTGCAGATTTCTTAAGCCAACGTACTAGTGTATCTTGTTGCTGAATAAGCGAATAGTGACCAGAAAAATTGATTTAGATGGCATCAAGAGGCTGCTTGCAGCCAGCAAATGCATTCTGCTACGTTTGCATGGCACCGGTACCCTATGGCTCTGAGCTCCCCATTCCCATCCCTACAGAGAAGGATCAACTGTCTTCAGGGGAGCGCGTCAAGGCAGACAGCGAGGAAGATATTGCAGATCCAGGATGCTATTGCACAGAAATAGCTGAGATGAGAAAGCCGTACTTCCCCAATCAGAAAGATCTCAACGACCTGATCATAGACCTTTATCTCACCAAGTGCAATGCTGAGCTTCTGATGTCTAGACTCAAGGACTGGAACTTGTTGGATGAAAGTGTGCAGGTGACAGAACAGAGAAAGCGTCACGAACGTTTTTCCAAATTCTTCAGCCAGCTAGATGGGCTGTGCTTCTGCAGCAATGTCACTGGTCTTTTTGCGGCCATAGCAATCATCTTTAACCTGAATGATGGTGCCAATTCATAGAGAGTTCATCCAAGAACCTCAAAGCCATGCTACTTCATAGTGGTAACAAGTACTTGTCTCTCCCCATGGCTCACTTTGTGCACCTGCACCTCAGAGAAGACTACACCAGTGTCAAGATGTTGCTGAGTGCCTTGAAGTATGACAACTATGGCTGCTAAGTCATTGGAGACTTCAATATGGTCAAAATGGTGACATTCCTGATGGGTCTGCAAGGCGGTTTCACAACATTTCTTTGGGTTTTCTTTGCCTCTAGAACAACCGGGACACCGACGTCTGAGGTCCACTATTGTACTGTAGAAGGGATTGGCCACAGCTGACCAAGTTCACCACAGGTAAGAACAGCATCAAGTGGCAGCCGCTGATACACCGTCGAAAGATGCTCATACATCAAGTTAGGCCTCATCAAGTAATTTGTCAAGACAAGGAATCCGCAGCTTTCAAATACCTCCTAGAGCTTTTCCCACAGCTTTCGGAGGCAAAAGTCGCAGCTGGCATCTTCGTCAGACCACAGATAAAGAAGATCACACAGCGTGACGTATTCGCCAAGAAGCTGAATAGCACGGAGAAAGGGTCTTGAAACAGTTTCGTTGCAGTATTGTATGGCTTTCTTGGCAACCACAAGGCTGAAAACTATGAGAGACTGAACCAGTCTCTCATAAAGAACCATGCCAAAATTAGATGCAAAATGTCATTGAAAGTACATATTCTTCATGCCCACCTTGACAAATTCAAGGAAAACTTGGGAGCCTACCCAGAGAAGCAAGATGAACGCTTTCATCAGGATATGCTGGACGACTCGGAACGTCGTTACCAGGGACGGTATAACAAACACGTGGTGGGGACTATGTCTGAAGTCTTCATTGAGAAAGCTATTGACAGTACAGACACAAATCTCGAAAAGCAACTCATTTCTGAATGTTTTTAAGTAATTTTGACTGTTGTTGCTTATTTGCAATTAGTACATAATGTTCATTCTCGAGAAGAAAAAATGCACCTTTTCCATTGTATAAATAAACAACTTTTGTAAGCTGTGCCCATGAAAGCAAATATAATCAGTGTTGTATGAAGTACTGAGTTTGAGTACTCAAGTAAAAGTACAAGTATTATGTCATTTTTTTACTTAAGTAAAAGTAAAAAGTACCTATAAAAATAGTTACTCAAGTAAAAGTAAAAAAGTACTCCTCAAAAAGTTACTTTTTAAGTAAAAAGTAAAAAGTACCTATAAAAATAGTTACTCAAGTAAAAGTAAAAAAGTATTCCTCAAAAAGTTACTTTTTAAGTAAAAAGTAAAAAGTACCGTGACAGACGGAATCATCAACAACTCCACATTATCATGCCAAATCACATTTTTATTACTACTTTTAAGCAACATGCAGAAGCCTCAGCAGTCAACACGTACACATTTACACCATTAACTGCATTAGCACAAAATGCTGGTTTCACAAAGCCGTAGCTAGGGGGCAGGGTCCCGGGCGCCGTCCTCGAAGGCGCAATTTGCACACTAAGTCCTTAATTTTACATACCACTTTCCTCCGGCGTGAAAATAATGTTGATAAGTAAAAAAAGGTCATCGCCGGTTTCAGACTGTCACAGGTTAAAAATGTGTATGTTGTACGTTGCCGTGAAAACTCGGGTAAGCAAAAAAGGCCATCACCGGAATTTAGGGACGCAGAATTTATACCTTGCCCCGGGCGCCGACTGCTCTAACTGCGGCTCTGTGATTGCATGTAGGTCTAAGAAAGATCAAGTTTTCAAACAATCTGTCAGTCATGCGTGTACGTTTGTTGGTCATTGTCAACCCTGTACGACTAAACACGGGAAGTTGTGAAGAATTAAACAGATACTCCAATAAATGTATCGAAATTTGGCGATGAGAAATTTTACTTGTAACGAAACGTGAAAGACATAATGTAACGAAGTAAAAGTACTAATATTTGAATAAAAACTTACTTCGTTACAAGTAAAAAGTACTGGGTAAGTTGTGTACTTCGTTACAGTACGAAGTACTCAGAATTGTACTTAAGTAATGTAACGCGTTACTTTTACTTCGTTACCGCGCAACACTGAATATAATGATGAATATAGCCATGTTTGCAGATCCTTTATACATAGGCAACTGAAATATAACACTTAGAAGCCAGGAACAAAAATCGTGTTACATAGTGTAATAAGAGCAAATTGGGGCGGCATTTTTTCCAGGAGCCATGGGCGGCACGAGTGCACGCTACGCCACTGCCCCTTGGCGACCGCGAACACTATAGGCTACAGTGTACGCGCGCAAATACCTAGGCCTATATTAGGCCTATTTCAATTATTGAAGCATAATAATAGCTGACCTTTTTTTGCTTGCCAGGATATTTTCCGTGCTGCTGTTAATCAAATCATGGACTGATAAGTTGATAACCTTTTTTGCTTTCAGAATTTTCCGAAGTTGGGAATCATGACTCATGAGAACCCCCCTCGGAAAATCCTGGCTACGCCACTGTTACATACTGATCAACTGAATTTATTGACTGCTGATATAAAGAATAAAGACACTATCGGCCTTCTGTAATAGGCCTACATTAAACACCATTTTAGAATAATTATTAATATTTTATTTATTCAGCCATATATGGTTCTTTATATGCTTTTAGCCACTTCTGCCGCAAATCTTCCTTTCAATACAAGTCTGAGTATTAGGACTGCATTATCTAATTAATAATTTGTGCCAAAAATGAAAGTGAAAGGTATTCTTTACGGTCGGCTATAAACTTGTTGAGCAACTCCAATGGTATAACGGTTCAATGGTATTATGAAGGCACCTGCAATGCATATCATAACAGTTTCCTAATACACGGTAGTGAACATGGCCAAAGTGAGCGTCGGATGCGTTGGAGGGTAGGAAATTAGGAATGGGTCTCGACCTGAGTCGAGTCAGTCGACCACAGAGGCGGATTTACATTTTGGAGGCCCGGTGCAAATATTTCCATGGAGGCCCCCCGGCGCCATCGTGGTCACTTAAAGAAATAAAAATGAAACAAACGTCATTGAAAAATGAAACAATTAAATGCCATTGACTTCAACTCAAATAAACTTGCATTGAATTTGCAGTCGTGCAGTCAGTGTACAAGAACTGGGGCACGGTCGACCTGTCGTCTGTTTATAATAATTTTAGTAGTGTTCTGAAAATTCTCACCAAAAGAATACAGGCAAAAGTTGATAGCATCCACTTCCTTGGCAATGATCAATTTGGATTTAGAAGAGGAATGGGGACTAGGGATGCCATTTGATCTTTAAGAGTACTAAGTGAAAGAAGTATACAACATGGCAAGGATGTCTACATATGCTTTGTAGACTATGAGAAGGCCTTTGATAGAGTGGACGGGGTTAAGTTAATGAGGGCATTGCGAAGACTTGGAGTGGATTGGAGAGAAAGACGGCTAATCGGTAATCTCTACATGGGACAAGCAGTGAGAATAAGAATAGAAGGAGACATGACAGAACCGGGAAAGATTGGAAGAGGGGTAAGACAGGGATGCCCGCTGTCACCACTGCTATTCAATATATACATCGAAGAACTGATCAAAGAAGCACTAGAGGAGTTGGAAGAAGGAATCAAAGTAGGAGGAGTATTGGTACCAGCATTGCGATTTGCAGACGATCAGGCTATGTTAGCAAACAAAGAAAAAAGCCTTACAAAACATCATGGATAGACTGGCCTTCGTATCCGAAGAATATGGTATGAGGATTAACATCAAAAAGACGAAAGTGATGGTCATCAGTAAAGAGCAAGGAAAGGAGGCAAACATCACAATCTATGGACAGAAGGTAGAACAAGTGAAACAATTCTGCTACCTTGGCAGCCTTATCACGGAAGATGCCAGATGTCAAAGCGAAATAAGAAGGAGAATTGCAATGGGAAAGGAAGCATTCTACCAAAGGAAGGAAATAATGAGGAGTAATCTCGATAAAGGGCTAAAGAAGAGAATGATTAAAACACTGATATGGAGTGTGGTGTTATATGGCTCAGAAACATGGACGATGAGAAAAGACGACATCAGAAGACTGGAGGCGTTCGAGATGTGGATATGGAGGCGAATGGAAAGAATAAGCTGGACACAACATATATCCAATAAAGAAGTCCTAGATATCGTGGAAGAGAAAAAGACAATAATACAAACAATAAAACAAAGGCAAAGGAACTGGATGGGCCACATTTTAAGAGGAGAATCGTTGTTCAAAACAATACTGGAAGGGCACATGGGGGGGGAAAATAAACAGAGGAAGACCGCGTACATCACTACTGCACTGGATGATGCCAAAAGACGGATACAAAGGATTAAAGACCCAAGCTGCTGACAGAGATAGATGGCGCCAATGGGAACCAGGACCTGCTTCCGGGCAGAGAACTTAAAGAAGTAGTGTACTGGTAACTCACCGTAGCTGGTAATTAGTCTAAATTGTCTCAACATGTCGCCGACGACTTTTTGTTGTAACAAAGGTCTCCACTAGCTGTGCAAAGTCGATTGTCTTCACGAGTTCATTTTCAATGTTCAGTATGGCTAAGGATGACAGCCTATGAATGGCTATGATCTGTTAGATATCAAAGCGCTATAATCCACGTGTTATGACGTATAAATTAGGCCTAATTTAATTTGTTTAAGTGTTATTTGCACTTAGTTCTTAGTTCTTACGAATTTAATCATACATGAAGATGAGTTCCGGTACATTTTTTCTAGAAAAAGCACTAAGTATAAATTAACTAAGATTTGTAATCGTTTGCCAAAAAGGTCACCGTCACGGTATTACGCATTTACAGTAAAACAAATGAGTGATGGCGTTAGTCTGTATGCAACTATACATTGCCATTTCAAAGCTACGGGGGCATACAAATACACATACTCCTCCCACTTCCCCCGATTCTTGACCGGTGGTACCGTGGTAAGAATTGACCGTCGAGGCACACGGTACAGGCACTCAGATTGAGTCATGCAGTACCCCTAATCTGCATAACAGAGACGTCATTTCATTGTTTTTCAGAGGGGGCAAAACACTTTCGGCCTCAAGTTTGCAAAAAAGTTGACGACCTTTTTTGCTTGTCAGTCTCATTTGTTGTTTCACGATTAGTTACTTCAGATTACTCGACATCAAGCACCACTCCTTTTAGGGGCTGCTGACCTTTTCAAAAAACATAACACAAACGTTGGCGAAAAAATTTTTTCCCTAAAAATCAGGAGAGGGCAAATGTTATTACTAATCCATGTCCAAACACTACTATATATGTCTAACGATACAACATTCATGTATATCTCCGAAAATAAATTACTTTAAATAAACTAATGATTAAAAGTCTTTCAAAATTATTATTATCAGAAAAGGGAGGCCCCTAAATTTGTATTTTGAAGGGAGGCCCGGTACCGATGCACCACCTGGTACCGTGGTAAATCCGCCTCTGACCACCCAGTGGTCGAGACCCATGCCTGGCCAGAAATGGACAGTTCAACGCATAGATGATTACAACTGGTGTAACCGTAATTAAGCGCTGCTTATTCTTGGCCTTCTCTGGGGAGGAATCCTCCAAGTTTTAAAATTCCCCCAATTTTTAAAAATTTTGGATGGGGATGGAAATTCCCCCCCCCCAAAGTGTGACGACGGGGAGGGGTCTGGAGAGGGGAAAATATAAAGATGACTTTTTTCCTTGCCAGGGCATCTGAGAAGGGTAAAAATATTAGGAAGATGACCTTTTTGCTTGTCAAGGTTTTTGGAGACTGAGACCTTGTCCCCCCCAAACATTGCAACCCCCCAATGTCAAGGTGGCTAGAATAAACAGTGAACCGTAAAACAGTCTTAACCTTTGCCCACGCCAACACCATATTTACTTGGACATGGTCCTATTTGAGTGGTGCCTCTCGAAGGTAATGATATTCAATGAAAATGCATTCCGATCAGGTAATGCAGCTGTAGTGGTTTATTATGACTGCATAAGTTCTCCTGAGCTTGTGGATAATAGCGTCAAGATAAGTCTAGACTTGTTAAAGGTACGGCTCCATTAGGAGATATGTTGCGGGGATATATCCCCTAATAAGAGTCCATTACTTTGTTCCCGAGCAGTAGGCGGATGGGTCCTAGGATAAAAAGTAGGCGCGCCTATTGCAAAGATGACGACGACGACAGGATTTTTACAATTGGGGCGCTGATGTGCGTTTTAAAAGCTGTGTTTCGATTGGGAACAAGTTTCGCAAGCGTAGAAAGTTTCGGTCAGACAGTGGACGCTGTTTCGGAGAATAATAATTATTTTGCCAACACGTTTTAATGTCGCATAACCATTCGAGTTGACGTAAGACCTAGCAGTCAATCTGGCGATGACTTAATAGGCTAATAAGGGGCTGTCCATTAGTTACGTCAACAAAATAGGGGGATGGGTTTGAGAAAGTTTGACAGTTATTGACAGGGGAGGGGTCAAGAGAAGTTGACGTCAACAATTTCATTTTTTTACAAATGATAAAAAATTCAAATTTCCAAATTTCATTGAATACTATTTATTACAATGGAAAAAAGCCTGACAAGCAAAAAACAAAGTCATCATCACCACATTATGACACTTGACGAACAAAAGAAAGGGAAAAATGGTCATCGCCGAAAAAATAATAACCTTCTACACTTTTAAGGGAGACCCGTCACTGATCTTAGTGGGGGGGGATCAAAAGTTTTTGACATAATTATAGGGGGTCAGTGAAAGTTGACAGTTGTTGACAAAGGGGAGGGGGTCAAAAATTGCCTAAAAATTGTTGACATAATTAATGGACAGCCCCTAACCTGAAAGCCGACTGGTTGAACGGCAAAGATATCCGGCTGAATTATATAATCTGTTTGAATGTGCACTATTGTATTCGCTCGGATATATCCAGGTGATATCTTTGTTCCAAACAAATATTCTGCGGATTTAACATGAAATGGAGCACCGGTCGTTTAATGCCATCTTAAGATGCGGTTCCATAAGGGCAGTGGTTCTCAACCCGTGGTCCGCGAATCACAAGTGGTCCGCGAGAGGGAGTCTAGACTAGCGGTCCGCGGCGAAGTCTGATAAAACGTAAATAAACAGATATCATCATCATCATCATCATCATCATCATCATCATCATCATCATCATCATCATCATCATCATCATCATCATCATCATCATCATCATCATCATCATCATCATCATCATCATCATCATCATCATCATCATCATCATCATCATCATCATCATCATCATCATCATCATCATCATCATCATCATCATCATCATCATCATCATCATCATCATCATCATCATCATCATCATCATCATCATCATCATCATCATCATCATCATCATCATCATCATCAGTCTCTGTCTTTTTCGACAGGTCCAGACAGACATATATATAGGGCCTATATATATATATATATATATATATATATATATATATATATATATATATATATATATATATGTGAAAAATCTGAAAAGTGCGACGAGCAAAACAAGGTCATCAGCACAAAAAGGTTATCGGCACATTTTGTGTGTATTTTGTGCAATTTCAACGCGAAAGAGTCTGACAGGCAGAAAAGAGCAAAAAGTTATCACCGCCTTTTAGGAGCAGATGACTGCTCAATTTATCAGGTGGTCCGCGAGAAATTTTTGAACTCCAAGATTTGTCCGCGAGGCAAAGAGGGCTGAGAACCACTGCATTAGGATGGTTATGGGATAGGTTGCGGGGATGTATGTTTAGGGTTAGGGTTAGAGTTAAGGTTAGAGTTAGGGTTAAACTGTGCTCCGAATTGTCCGTCTCCTAATTGTTCGCTCCGAATTGTCCGCTCCGAATTGTCCGTCTCCGAATTGTCCTAGAGCCGTATAGCCTATATATAAGTATCCCGCAACTTATCGCCTAATGGATCCGCAGCTTTAGTCAAGAGCTCTTGACGTCTTCATGCGTCAGATAATGTATTCTACGCCTATTTAATGATTGTATAATGTATAGTATATCACAGGGCGTGTGCTTACGTAATGATATTGCGAGAAAACACATTGAGTCGAACACTTCCGTAATCCAGCCGGCCATCGGAATTTTAAAGAAATGAGTGATTTTGGTTCGTCTACAGACAATTCCGGCTTTTGTCGTAGCGTCGGGAAAGATATCGATGATTTAATCAGTCGGATAAACAATCCACGCGATTTCTCCTCATACGAGATCGTTCGAATACGAGCAACAATCTGGAGCAGTCTGTTCCAACTCGCCGATGAACAGATGATGAAGACAGCAAGAATCGCCATAACGGAATCCTTCTGTCAGGCGGTGAGGGATATCAATCCAGATTCAGGCGATCAAATAACCAGTCGTGCGCTGAGGGGAAAACAGTGGCACACTCATGGAAACTCGGCGTGGACAACATTCAAGGCAGGCAATAAGATAATCACTTCTCTTGTGAATGTCAAGGATAGCGCGATTGCTGAAAAGGCGATTGCCGTTTTCAGATGGTTCAGAAAGAAATTCATAACGGATGCCGAAGAAACGAAGAAAAACGAGGCCGAGACGAGTTCCGAAGGCAGCACAACAAAGGACAAGACACTGAGCGAAAAAGGTACAAAAGCCTCGAAAGAAGACAATGCGAGAAAGTATAAAGATGAAACATACAAGGAGGACGTGGACAAGAACAAGAATGAAAGGTCAACAGTTAAGGTAAAAGAGTTCGTAGGCTCTTCCGTAAATAAAACTGTCATTTGCAAGAACGAAATATCTACCGCCGAGATAAAACGAAGCGCTGAAGCTACTGCGACAGGAGCGTCATTCAATGTGGAGAACGCGAAGAAAACGAAGATGGCGCTCAGTGCCTCCGCTTCGGTCACTGGAGCGTCGTTAAACGTCAAGAACAAACTCGAAACGGAGATGAAGGGCGCCGCTGTGGTGTCGGCCGTAGGTGTTGCGGTCGACTACGACAACGAGTCGGATCTGAAGATGAAGGCGTGCGCCACGGCAACAGCAACCGGAGTCTCTGTCAGAGCCAAAGAGAAGACCAAGACGGAGATGACGGGCGTCGCTTCGTTGTCGGCCGTCGGAGCCTCTGTTGACGCCGGCAACACTTCGGAGACGACGATGAAAGGATGCATTTCAGCTTCGGCCGTCGGAGCCTCTTTGAGCGTTGGAAACAGGGCAAAAAGCGAGGCGAAGTACTGCGCTTCTGCGTCGTTGACCGGCGCTGCCCTGAATGCGTTCAACAGAGTCGAGACGGAAGCGGAGATGACCGCAGAACTACGAGCACACGGACCCCGGCTGAACGTCGGCAACATGTCGAACGTCCAGGGATCAGTAAGCGCCACAGCGGACGTTGGTTCGGGGTTCAACGCCTTTAATGTTCAACGAAGTTCAGGATTCAACGTTTCGGCGTCTGTCGAAACGGCTTCTTTCGGAAATGTAGCCCTTGGAGGTGGCATCGGTATTGGTCTTAATCCTTTGGGCATGTTCAACATCGGATTTGCAGGTGGAGGCGGCGGTGGAAAAGGTGGCGGAGGAGGTGGCGGAGGAGGTGGCGGTGGTGGTGGAGAGGAAGGTCGAAGTGAACGGGGCTCGGTTAATGGTGAAAGCGGAGGTGGAGAAAGACATGGTTGTGGAGAAGGAAGTGTCAGAGGGTGCAGGAGACTTCCCAATAGCGATGGTAGCGGAGAAGAGAGTGGCAGAAGTGGCCGTGAAGGCACGGGTTGTCACAGAAGAGGTAATGGTGGTCATTTTGGCAGAGGTGTTGAAAACGGCAGTGGAATAAAACGCGATGTAGATAATGGTGAGGATGATGTAGTCAGTGGAAAATACATCGGCGAAGGTGGTGGAGTGGGTGGTCGAGTTCTTTGGCGTAATGGTGGAGATGGGGCAGGAAGATGGGGCAGTGGAGGCGATAGTGATTTTGGAGGTGTTGGAATTGGCTGTGGAGGGAAAGGACTTGATGGTAGTGGTGACGGTGACAGTAGTGGTGGAAATTCCCTGAGTGACATTGACCGCGAAGTTTACAGATTAGTCGGTCAGATGCTTGATGAAGCGGGCTACAAACAGTATCTGCCAAAGCTTAGATTACTTGAAACCTGTGGAGTTTCTCTTCAAGCTGAAGACTACTTCACAGAAGAGGAATCATCTGAAGATGTTGAACTTTGCGCTTTCTGCAATACACATGGACACTAAAAGGCTTAAGCTGTCTACTGAAGCAAACTTCTTGCAGCTCAAGAAAAACCAAAAGACATTTTGGAAATGTTCACGGATTTAAGCCTTAGGCTTAAAGGTTTTCAGCCTAAATTTAAGCTGATGACTAGGGCTGCGCCGAGTAACTCGAGTAACGCGAGTACTCGACTCCAAATTGGAGTCGAGTAATATTTTTGGAGTCGAGTACTCGCATAGAATAACTAAACAAAGAATAGAATAGATAAATAAAGAATAATCAAAGAATTTCATTAAAATTTGGCCTACCGTTATTTGTTACAAATAATTATTAATCAGTCTTATTTAGGTTATTCTTATTCGTTATGCCCCAGTTAGTTAAGAAGTTGTCCACAGTGGGCCAACTCTATAGATATATATAGTGAAGACATCATATTTTTGCCAGTACCGGTAAAATAGTTTCTGTTCTGTAACTTCTGTTATACTAAATTTGAAAACGCTTGAATATCCGAAAATTTGATATGTAACTGTATTTAATGTTCTGCTTTGGTTAAATGACGGCCATGAGGCAAATAATAAGCATTATGTGACGTGTAACGTTTGCAAATCATGTATTTCCGGTTTTACGCGAGTACTCGAGTACTCGCTAAGCTACTCGACTCCTACTCGACTCTTAAACTACTCGGTTAGCGCAGCCCTACTGATGACTAGTGCCTCATTATTAAGCCGCTATATAAATTGAAGACTTGCAGATTTTATATTTAATTATATAAATATTCTAAACCATCAAATATGTTAAATTTATTTAGACAGATTTAAAACGTCGAATTTTCTTTAGACATGCAAATATTCATGTTGTATAGCCTCAGTGGCGTAGCGTGACTTTTGGGGGCCCGGGGGCATCTTTGTCATGGGGGCCCCAAAGTTTCAAAGTTTCGGGCCGACGAGAAAAAAAAAGGTCATCACCAAAAAAAACGTCATCACCTGCTTTACCCCGACGAGCAAAAAAAAAAAAGGTCGTCAGCACGCGTTCACTTAATATAATATAATATAATATAACAAGGTTTAAAGTGGTTCAGTAGGGACTGCCCTGTGTGAGAACCACTAGCTGTTGCTCCCATCCAATCTAATATCCTAAACTACTGAGGTTTATTTTGAACTCGTTTACAGTTGTAGCCGTTACTATCCCCTCATCCAGTTCATTCCATCTGTCCACCACTCTTGCACTAAAAAAATGCTGTTTATGTCTCCCAACCCGTTTCTTGAACAGTTTCATGCTGTGTCCTCTGGTTCGATTATACTGCTTCATTGTAAAAAATCTTTCCTTTGGCATTTCCACTTTGTTTGTTAGTATTTTGTATGTCTCGATCAAATCCCCTCTCTTCTATGGTTAGGGTTAAGAAGTTAGGTTAACCCTAACCTAACCCTAGCTTAGACCCCTTTGGGGCCCTCTGCCCCGCCCGGGGCAGTCAACAAAGTGCCCCTGCCCCCACGTTACGCCACTGTATAGCCTAACTACAGTATCTAGACATAAAACTCGTATTACGGCCGCCTATTTAAAAAAATCATCCATCTGCTCATTTAACTCACAATTTTAGGCTGTGTTAAGGATAAAGTGGTTTCTAAACATCGTGTAATGACGAGGAATTAAATCAAATCTTTATCGTTTACAAAACCGTGACCTTCACATTAATCGGATCCGCTGTTAGGGGCCATCCATAAATGACGTAAAGCGATTTGGCAGTTTTAAAACTTTTTACCCCCTTCGTCACAAAAAGTCAGACCTCCTCAAATATGACGTCACAACGCGTTAACCCACACCCTCTTGTCGTCTTTTGAATGTCAAAATTAACGCTTCTTTTGAAAATATTACAATTATTATAGTTGACGCAATAATAATCAAAAACTTTTTCAAATTCTTTTTTAAAATGAAGTACATAATAATCATTGATTTATTATAATACAATTAATTATAATTATATTATAATCATATTAGGGGCTGTCCATTAATTACGTTAACAATTTAGGGGAGAGGGGGTTTGAAAAAGTTTGACAGTTGTTGACAGGGGAAGGGGGGTCAAGAGAAGTTGACGTCAACAATTTCACTTTTTACAAATAATAAAAAATAGGAAATTTCATGGAATACTACTTATTACAATGGAAAAAGCATGACAAAAAAGGTCACCACCACATTTTGACACTCGATGAGCAAAAAAAGGAAAAATGGTCATCACCACAAAAATAATAACCTTGTTATTGGGACCTGTCATTGATCTTGGGAGGGGGTCAAAAGTTTTAGACGTAATTATGAAGGGGGGTAAGTGAAAGTTGACAGTTGTTGACAAGGGGGGAGGGAGTCAAAAATTGTTGACATAATTAATGGACAGCCCGTTATATTTTAATATTTTATTAATTATAATTATATTATAATCATTATCATTATTAATATAATTATAATGATATTAAAGTCTATGATAATAATTATAAGCGTAAAATACGTTCAATTTTGCGGTAACATAACAATGCGGTATTAATAAAAATATCTTTAATATTAAGATCCTTGCTCTGTATGTCTGTTACCTTCAAGCGTTCTCATTGGTTGACTATTGGTAGACGGTTTAGTCCTTACGTCGCGATGCATTGGTGGGCGAGCGTTTGACGAAGCGTATGTTTAATTGTTCTGTCAACGTCGCGATGCCTTGGTGGGCGAGAAGCGTAAGTTCAATTGTTCATTGCAGCGTCATAAGTGTACAACGTCGCGAGGTTGGAGGGCGAGCGTTTGACGAAGCGTACGTTTAATTGTTCATTGCAGCGTCATAATGTGTCGCGATGCGTTGGTGGGCGTAGCTTGAGGAAGTTGCGCAATTTTAACGTACACAAAAAATACGTGTACAGCGTCACAAATGGTCACAGTTGCCTGAGTTGCGTGATTTTAACGTACATAGGCCTAATTATTACGTGGCGCAGAGCTTGGCTAGGTGGCGTATGTACAGTACATCATTGAAATGTTGTTCAGCATGAATTCAATGATTGGGTATTAGGTATATTTATTGGATTAGTATTATCCTGCGAAGCGAGCGCGAGCGAAGCGAGCATCTTTCTAGTTTAGTATTATGTGACGTCACATTTCTGGAACCCCCGTCGTACACATCGTCACAAATGTTTGAATCCCCCCAAAGTGCGTTACGTCATTTGTGGATGGTCCCTTACTGGAGAAAATGAGTTCTGGATGAGGTCACCCAAACGCTTTCGCCCTCAATTAAGCCCAGATTCAATCACTGGCAGACCTGCGATTCAGTAAGCCTCTCTCTTAGAAAGACAAATACTGTATTTAGCAATAAATTAACGCAGATTCAGCTGTGCTAAAATATTTTGACTTTGAGAAACCTGAAATCAAAAGAGACATACTGCAGTGAGACTGGTAAAAAATTCTAACTAATCTCATAAATTCATTGTCACATGGCAATTTACCAAATAAAATTACAAGCCTTTACACCAGAAATTTATCATATCACACAATACGCACTATGGCACATTTACAGCGTAATAGCATAAAGGATATAGCATTATACACTTGTATTAAAGAATAAAATTTCATATAAATTATGTTTCAAGTAGAAGAATCATGCCAAAATACGCCTAATGTTCAAATTACATAATAGCCATGTTAAAATACACAAACTTCTAAAGATTACCGGTACAATAATATATATAGGCAAATAAACACGAATCTTGAAAGAGTCTGCAATTACTCTTACTGCACATGCTTGAATATTCGTCATTGCAAACCATTATTGAAATAAGAAAACAAGCTGAATGACCTTTAACAAGCTTATCAAATTACATTTTATTATAGCCTACATAATCAGAGGTGTAGTGTCCCAATGGCTACTATGGCTCTAGCCATGGGCGGCACGCATGATGGGGGCGGCAAATTTTGGAAGTGACCTTTTTTGTGTTTGTAGGGTTGTTCAGGAGTTTTTGGCGAAGGCGAAGGGCGTGGCAAAATGTAGAAGGGGCGGCAAATTCAGTGAAGACGACCTTTTTTTTGCTTGTCGGGTTGTGTCGAGGAGTTTTAGCAAAGGGGCGGCAAAATTAAAATTTAAAAGGGGCGGCAAAATCAGCGGCGGCGACCCTTTTTGCTTGTCAGCTATAAGAAGAGGAAATTTGGGCAGCATTTTTTACCAGGAGCCATAGGCAGCACAAGTGCACGCTATGCCACTGTACATAATTATGCCTCTTTGTTTTCAAGCTGCAATGTTTTCATCAATATACTTGGAATCAATCATTTTCTTTAAAATACATAAACAGCACAGGGTAAAACAGCGATTTTCCGGGAAATAATTTAACATTTCCTCACCGCTTTTGCACAAATTCCATG
The DNA here is from genome assembly GCA_018105865.1 of Metaphire vulgaris. Lineage (NCBI taxonomy): Eukaryota > Metazoa > Annelida > Clitellata > Crassiclitellata > Megascolecidae > Metaphire > Metaphire vulgaris. Next base: position 45,310 of record JACLAT010000133.1, on the reverse strand, counting down.
ACTGGTTCCAGCCCTTGTGGCCATGCTGACATAAGGTGGCATTTCGTTGCATTATATTTAAATTGCATTTACTAATTACAAAATGACTCTACTTATAAAAAGTTTTAAAATCATACAATATAATACCTAAAGGCAGATAACATTTTAAAAATTGTGAAACGGTTGCTATTTTCGGAAGGCAAAGAAAACCTGTCAGTTACCTACTATAAATATTAAGCACGCGCTATTTTATTCTACTAGCACTGAAAATACAAAACAAAAGCAAAACTAGATACAAAACCCTGCAAAACCAAGTTAATAGAAAAACAGCAGTAATTGTTTTAGTTCTCATAAATCAAGAAATCACAGATCAATGCATATATAGACTATGCTTTAACCCAAAATTAGGCAACAAATCTTCAGCTTCTTTCACTTTGAACAATATAAAGTTCAGCTAAAAATACAGACTACAGTACCGGTATTAAGACAACATTCTAACGAAAACAGTCATCAGATCATCAAAATGAAATGAGGCTATGCTGCAAAAGATCCATAAAACAGACAAAAATTCAAAACAAGCCACTCAACATTATAAAAATGACTGAAAATCATTTGTCTGCCAGACACTAATAACAGGGACGTCATTTGGGGGGGCAGGGGAGGCATTTGCCCCCCTGATTTTTAGGGGAAAAAATTTTTTCGCCAATGTTTGTGTTATTTAGATTTTACATACCGATAGGTTGGCTAAATAGGAGTAATCTGAAGAAGTAATAACTAATCGTAAAAAAATGGCTGACGAGCAAAAAAAAAAGGTCGTCAACTTTTTCGCAAACTTGTCAGGTCGAAAGTGTTTTGCCCCCCTGAAAAACAGTGAAATGACGTCTCTGACTAATAAGCTGACATCTTCGCCTCATTATCGGGGGCGAGTTGTCAAGCAGATATCAGTTTTGATGTTTCACCATCCTACTTGTTTAGAAATATTCAGATAAGACTTGCAATCATTTATAATAGTATTTACATCATTTGTGGCGCTGCAGGAGGTCCTGTTAGTTCACAAGTTAAAGCAGACCCCAGCAGTTCTGTTTTCTTGTAGTCATCATCTGATTGCAAGCTCTCCACTGATGAAGAGCTGCGTGACTTGTGCAAGCAATCGGAGTGAAGCTTCTCATCTGTAAGCTTGCCTTGGCCATGCCCACCAGAGTTGAACGCTTCCAGTTTCAGGTCAAACGAAGATGACCGTGGTGGCATAGAGTTGGAATCTTCACAGAGTTGGTGGTCGGGTAGGGTCATGGCTTGGCTGTAGCCGGGATAATCGGTTGCTAAAGAAACATCATCGTTATGAATGGCCGTATATGTCCGAATGCTGTCAATGCTGTCGTTAATCCCGGATGTTTCCGTACTTGCCCCACTGCTACAGCTCTCCGAATGACAAATCCGCTGCAGTAAACATCCAAGCAAACCAGTAAAATAAAATACATACAGATAAAAAACTTATTCACTTGAAATGCGAACTACTTAATTTTATATGTATATGTCATTGGCTACTTCACAAAAGTCACTTTCCTGATACATGAATTTCTAGTCTAAAATTTTGCTTTGTATGTACAGGTATGTATGTATGGAAGTATGCATGTATGTATGAATGTATGTATGTATACTGGCCACTGGCCTATTTATATAGTACCATAAGCACAGCATAGCCAAAGGGCAATGTTAAATTTGGTACAAATAATGTACAGTATGGGAGATGAAAAACGTTTCAACACGTACAGTGCATGTGTGGGCCTGTTATAAATCTTCAGCTTTTATACAAAAGTGAAAATATCAAATGGTCTAATACAATATATATATATATATATATATATATATATATATGTGTGTGTGTGTGTGTGTGTATGTGTGTGTGTGTGTGTAATCAGTACAGATATTATAAATATTCTGCACAGTTCTAGGCTTCTAGCTTACATGACAAAACTGAACATATTATTAGACAGTATTTGCCGACCAATATAGGTGGGTTGTTAGAATTGGAAGATGAAGAGCAGATATCATCTGGATTGTCAGAATTCATTGTCATTATTGCCTGAAATCAGAAATTTTGGCATTTAACATTTAAAATAAAACAGTAAACAAAATGATATAAGGCATAATTCACCAAATGTCAAGTCTATACAAACAAATAGATGCTATAAATGAAAAAGTTTGAAAGAAAAGCTCTGACTTTGATGTCCTTTAGCCTGACATTGTCAATTTAAAACATTTTCTTAATTTTACTCACCATGGGAATACAATTCATCCAACAACATGGGCAAAATCAAGATACTTGAGGGCGGTACGCGGACTATTGACCACTGGACGATTGACCACCGGACGATTGACCATAGGACGATTGACCACTGGACGTTTGACCACAGCGGACTTTTGACCACTGGACGTTTGACCACAGCGGACTTTTGACCACTGGACGATTGACCACAGCGGACTTTTGACCACTGGACGATTGACCACAGCGGACTTTTGACCACTGGACGATTGACCACAGCCATGAGTGTCAGGCTTAGCACGCCGTCTACTGCATGCGTGCATGCATGCATGCAAAAAAAGGAAACCAAATTTTCGGAATGATGAAAAATGATGAAATGGACAATGGAAATGATGAAAAGGACAATCGTAAAACTATATAAGTTATTAGTATGGCTTCATCTAGAATACTGTGTTCAGGAATGGAATACGTTCTTGAAAAAAGATGTAGAGCTATATATACCGAGAATAGTGAGTCGAGAAAACAATATAAACGTAAAATTATATACGGGTAAGTCGTTAGTAGGGCCTCATCTATAGGGCCTCATATAGATTCTAGGATACTGTGTTCAGTCATGGAATCCATTCTTGAAAAAAGATATAGAGCTTTTGGAAATAATCATAAAAACATACAAAATAATGAGTGGGAAAGTAGATGTGCCATACGATCGATTCTTTATATTGGGACACTATAGCAGCACAAGAGGCCACAAGTGCAAATTATTTAAGCAGCGGGTTGGTCCAAGAAAGAAAAATGTCTATAGTGCAACGGTTGCGGTTAAATGGAACAGTTTGGATGAGGTGGGAGTGAAATTGAAACAGTAAACGGATTCAAAGGCTAACTCGGAAAACTTGGTTGTTGAATGCAGATGGTTACATCAGTGGTTTTCACACAGGATTGCTTAGCCTCATAAACCACTTAAAAGAACATTATTATTGGTATATGGGCATGCTACGACATTTCAAATTCGAAATGACAAGCCGTCGTCTTAGCGAGCCGTTTTTGTGGGGAGGGGGCACTTTGCCAAAGTAAACCGAAGGCAAACTGATTTAGCGAAGCGTCGTTATCTACGAATGCCAGCCGGCTGTAACGACAAATTCAAGTTTATAAGGCACAGTGGTAGGCCTATCTGGAGTTCGTTATAAAGAGAGTCGGCCGTCATAAAGACACGCCATTAGTTCATACGGAGTTACTTTGATACGAACCGAGATGGAAATGAAAATAGAAAACGGTGTATCTAAACGCGGGAAAAAACCGCACTTTTCAAAGGTTTCGAATATTGGAAGCATCGCGAATATAAAGATGGGAATGTGGTCTGGCGCTGTTGCAAACGTAGATCTGCAAAATGTAACGCATTAATTGTTACGAAAGGAGAAGTCGTTGTCAAACATCAGGAACCGAATCACTGCCACGAAGGAAATTTGTCGCAATCATTAGCGCGTCGGGCAGTTGGTGAGATGAAGTCTCGACTGATGGATAATCTTGCAACGCCATCGACATCGCAAACTGCTGTCATGAACTCTTTGCCTGACAATGTCCTTATGGCTCTGCCGAAGCGTGCAAGTGTGTCTCGTGTTCTGCGTCGCTTTAGGCAAAAGCACGCAGGACCGGACGGCGAGGTAATGCCGCCTATTCCTTTGGATACAACATTCGAAATTCCGGAGCGCTTCCGAAATTTCGTCATGTTTGATTCAGGTCCGGGCGATAGCCGGATCCTACTCTTTGGGTGCAAGGAACTGCTTGACGGATTAGCAAGAGCTGCAATGTGGCTTGCTGACGGGACTTTCAAAGTGGTTCCTGCACTATTTTTCCAATTGTACAGCATTCATTTTCAGTTAGCAGAAGGAATTAATCCAGCTGGTATTTACTGTTTATTACCTGATAAAACGCGTCACACCTACGATCGGCTACTAGAAGCATTGGTAGGCTTGATACCAACGGCTCACCCTACGCAAATACTTACCGACTTTGAAAGCGCCGCTATGCAGGCCTTCAAGCATCGCTTTGCAGGAGCAACGATAACTGGGTGCTACTTCCACCTTTCGCAGAGTATCCTGCGCAAAGTCAATGAAGTTGGACTGAAAGCTTTGTACGAAACGGATAACAATGTGCGGGAGTTCGTCAGGAGCGTTGCAGCTCTCGCTCATGTTCCCGTTTCGGACGTACCTGACGCTTTCGACCAACTTACTGAGACAGCTCCGAACGTCCCACATCTCGACGAAGTAAGAACTTATTTCGAACACCCATAACTTCATGGGCTGCCCATTAATTACGTCAACGAATAAGGGGTTGCAAAACTTTGACAGTTGTTGACAAGAAGGGGGCAAAATTGCCCCAAAATTGTTAACATATTCACGAACAGTCCCAGTGTTTATTCTAGGCCTTCTCAGGGGATTTTCCCTCCCCAAGTGTAAAATTCCCCAAAAATGTTTCATATGTTGCATAGGGGTGGCGGAAATTTTGCCCCAAAAGCGTGACCACGGGGGGGCTTCTTTTATGAAGAGGGAAAACTGTAAGGATTACAAAAAATTGTTGCTGGCGAAGGTATGTGGAAAGGGTAGGCTGACCTTTTTTGCTAGTCCGCCATTTTTAAAAGGAAGAGAACTTTTTTGCTCTTAAAGATTTCTGGAGAGTCAATCCTTGTACCCCCTGCATTTCAAAATCCCCCATGTCAAGGGTGGCTAGAATAAACCATGGACAGCCCCTAAATAACGACATTGTCCACTCATGTAAAGGTTATAGGGAAATACAAGAGTAGGTTCCATTTAAAAATCAGGCGCTTAGCGATTTCTAACTGCTATGGTCATTCGTCCGCTACTCACTAGTCATAACACTATTAGTAGTATTGTAACAATTGACAGTGGCGGCTCTAGGATTTGGCAAGTGGGGGCCGTTGGGGGCAACTTCTAATCATGGGGGCCAAACATTTGTTGTTTAATGTATGTAGCATTAAGCATAGGGTCCCAACTGGGGGGGGCCACTGGGTGGGCCAGGTAGTCAATAGGGGGGCACGGGCCCCCCCTGGCCCCCCCCGGTGGAGCCGCCTCTGACAATTGATGCAGACGTTGATCTATTCCTTTTTGTAGGTAATAACATACTTCGAACGCACGTACATTCGCGGTCGTCGTCAGAGAGGTCGTGGACACAAGTTTGGGACACCGTTGTTCCCAATACAATTGTGGAATCAAACGAACTCTGCCACGGAAGGAATTGCACGCACAAATAATATTTGTGAAGGTTGGCACAATTCTTTGCAATCGCTGTTTCAATGCAGCCATCCAACCCTTTGGCGTTTCATAGACGGTCTAAACGGTGACATGATTAAACAAAAGGCCTCGTTCTTGCAAGGAATAACTGGGATAAACCAACCTTCGGAGAAGAGATACCGAATGCTGAAAGAACGTGTCCAAAGAGCTGTTGCCACTTACGAACAAACAGACTTATTCACTTATCTCCGTGCTATTGCACATCTCTCACACAGTTAATGTTTCTGCGTCTGTTTACACGACCTTTACTTTGTTTTATAAGATATTTGTGTCTTGGTTAATGTGTTTTTAGATTACTTTATAAAGTGTGTTTTAACATGTGCGTTATACTTATGGTACTTTTCATTGATTACTTAAAGTGTTTTACGCTTGCTTAGCGCTGCCTTACTTTATATTTCGCGTATATGCTGCCTGACTTTGCGTTGTCTTCTTTAACGTGTTCATTAATGAGTGTTACGATAACTTTATAGCGTGTTTTTCGTTTTTTGAATTAACTTTTTTTTTGCCTATTATGCTTTTCATTAATTGCTTAATTGTGTTTTCCGTTTCATTTTTCGTTCTGCAGTTTTTTACTTATCGATTGCTGCTTATTATTTGCTTAGTAATATCATTTCACTGACTGTCGTATTCATTGAAGGTCGTAACAATTGGTTTATTAAAATATGCATTGATCTAGTAAATGTGTTTTTGGCTTACTTAACGTTTGTGAACCCTCTTTTATGGAACGCGCTCCCGGACCCAGTGACTGCGGTCACCTACTTCGAGTCGTTCATTATCCAACTTAAGGCGCACGGTCACGCACCTCTTTAAAAAAACCATACGATTGCTCTATGCAAAGCGCTCTTGACTTTGGCTCCAGCTATGTTACCGCGCTATATAAATCGTCGTATAGATTAGAATGGCTATAGGATAGAATGGAACATAATATAATATCATCGACGGACGGACGTTTGACCACGGGACAATTGACCACCGTGGATCCCATTGAGCATCATTACTCGTCTTTGCACCTTTTTCTAAAAGCTCTATATCTTTTTTCATGGACGTATTCCATTCCTGAACACAGTATTCTAGATGAAGCCATACTAATAACTTATATAGTTTTACGATTGTCCTTTTCATCATTCTCAAAATTTGGTTTCCTTTTTTTGCATGCATGCATGCACGCATGCAGTAGACAGCGTGCTAAGCCTGACACTCATGGCTGTGGTCAATCGTCCAGTGGTCAAAAGTCCGCTGTGGTCAATCGTCCAGTGGTCAAAAGTCCGCTGTGGTCAATCGTCCAGTGGTCAAAAGTCCGCTGTGGTCAAACGTCCAGTGGTCAAAAGTCCGCTGTGGTCAAACGTCCAGTGGTCAATCGTCCTATGGTCAATCGTCCGGTGGTCAATCGTCCAGTGGTCAATAGTCCTAGAACCCTTGAGGGCATGCCATAGAAAAGCAATTGTGGCTTTTTCATGGAAAATGGTAATGGGCATTGCTCCACTTTCATTCCAAACACCTGATGTTTTCTAAAGAAGTTTAAATTCCAGAGTATTGTAACCTCTGGTTAAGCATATTAGTAGACCTATTAGCCTGAATACAAAACAGAATCAGTGTGCCCTTTAGGTGGTAACTGATAAATAACTTGAATGATCGAGGGGATTGAATAAGCTGTAAAACTGTTCAGTCTTAATATACGTCCTTTAATGGTCCTTAACAGTTGGGAAAGATTCGCTAAAATCTTGCTTGGGAAACACTAGAAACACCAGAACATTCAAATAACACTGCACAACAATTTTTTTGTCAAAGTTTCGTTTCCTGAAAATTGTTGGTGATTGTGATAATAATAATAGTAATAATAATAATAGTAGTAGTAATAATAATAATAATGTGATTTTAAGTGGTTTAAGAGGCTAAGTAAACCTGTGTAAATATATATATATATATATATATATATATATATATATATATATATATAAAATTATATATGTTATTACAGTCAAAGTGTGAAATCAGGCAATGTTGACATTGCCTGTTGCCTGAAATTTTTAGGCAATGTCGACATAAGCCGTTTCACTCAGGAATGTCGACATTGACTGAAATTGTTAGGCATTGTTTAACAATGCCTGAAATTTGCTCAGATTTTCTACACACTTTGCCTGAAATCTTTATCTGTGATGGAATAGCAGCAGGTAAATGTTGGCATATGTCGACATTGCCTAAAAATTTCAGGCAATGTCAACATTGCCTGATTTCACACTTTGACTGTAACATATATTAAAAGGAAGTTAATGAATGGTACAATCCATTGCAGAGTATTATCTTCAGTATTATTATCCACAAGTTTTCTTAAACAGTACCTTAAATCTAATATGGAAGCAGTTAATACAGTCAAATCATAATAATGCCATCCGCAGGACACTGTTCAAGTAGAAGTAAAGATGACAAAAGTGTACAAGGGATTTAAGAGTGAGGAATACGAAGAAACTTTTGAAAATGCTCGAGTATAATTAAAATTCTATGGAAACAGTGTAACATTTCTGGAAATTAATTGGAAACAAAACACAGTTGGATTAAACACTGGATTAAAACTTCCATTTAGTGATTAGATGCATATTTCTGTGGATCAACTAATGCAGAGGTTCCCAAACTTTTTTGATCGCGGACCCCTATTTTGTTCCCAGCTTAGCTCGCGGACCACATTATTTGACAAGTGACAAGCAAAAAAGGTTATCATTCTTCTGAAATGTAGTGACAAGCAAAAAAAGGTTAGGGTAGGTTATCGCGGACCCCCGCCAAGTCCTCCATGAACCCCCTTCGGTCCGCAGACCACAGTTTGGGAAACGCTGAACTAATGACTGTATACACTATACAAGGTAATGCAAAAATTGGTGTTTGGACCAGAGATGGAAAGTTTTAATTAAATCCACCACATTAGTTACATTAATGTTAATAAGCCACAAACATACAAAAAAATAAAATTCATCAAAGCCTCAGTAATCAAAATTAAAAAAATTAATAACCATCATGAAATTTGATATACATTTTTCAAGAGTCAAATTCTGAAATTTTGAAATTCACAAGAAAATCAGAGAACAAGTGTACCCATCTGCTTTAGTCAGAAAATGTCAATATAATTTATAAAGACAAACGTAAAAATCTCCCACTGACTTCACAAATGAAATCAGCAATACACAGAAACACAAATTTAAATAATCAAATATGAAACATCTCTAAAACTTCAATTTGAAAATATTTGGTCTTTATCTGAGACTGATCAAATGCCTACAATGAGTTTGAGCACAGAATCTAAAAAAGCCTAAACAACAGTGTTGTTTTTAATTGGCGCTTTTGCTAATTAATTAGAATTAGCTAGTCCTTTCAGCTAATTAATTAGAATTAGGTACATGAAATATCTAATTAATTAGAATTAGTAAATTGTGATCTAATTAAGTTAATTAGCAGTTTAATTAGATCAGGCATGATGATGGCTATGAATTGTCAAATGACAAATGACAATTAATGTAGTCAAGTTATAAACAGTTTCAGCTTCAAATGACAAATGATGCAGTCGAGTTATAAACATTATTCTCAACAGTCAGATGGCAATGTTAATCAACTTGTCTCTGTTGCACTTGCATGGCAATGACAAGCAACTCCTTCCTTTTCTTTGTCTTTTCTGCATCAAAAGTGTTTTGTACTTAAAAGGTGTACATAGCTTTGCATGACTTATAAAATTCAACGTCACCCTTATAGGTTTACAATCGCCAGTTATCCTCTTCTTTCATGTCTTGCAGAATCCAGAAATGTGCGTTTTATTGTCTGTTTGGTTGACTGTAATGGCCGTAAAAATTGTCCAGATTGTCAGTATTTCTTCCAAAAATTCATATGATCAACCAACAATTTACCAAGAGATATCATCAGGTCGTTGGTATTATCATTGAAACATTGACAGAAAAGAAAATACTTTTTTTTAGGATGGTGATCTAAGTATGTAAGCAAGTACCTTATTTCCAAAAGGTTAGATTATTAAGGTTATAAAATATATTTTGATTTAATTAGAATGATTTCTAATTAATTAGAATTAGCTATAAAAATCTAATTAATTATAACTGTAATTACATAAACAGTTTTTCTAATTAATTAGAGTTAGACTTAGCACATGTTCTAATTAATTAGCTAATTAGGTTTAATTAGCTAATTAAAAATACAACACTGCTAAACAACACCATTGAATATGGGACACTGAAGCAGTTCACTAACTGATGGCAGCAACAAGAAAGGCTGAAAACACCTGAAATAAAACCAAAGCCACAAAATCATAATGAACAGAAACTACAGCACATTGGTTCATGCCCCTATGCGTCAAGATAATAGCGCTACAGAAGTAGGACAAAATGAATTTTTTTAAATGATTAATATGACATCCAACACACCATGATGCGTTCAAATGCAGTTTATATACCGCATTTCCCTCTGAAATCCAATGTGAATTAATTTTATGCATTTTTTAAAAACTGCAACAATAATTATTAATTATTATTATTATTATTATTCGACGATTTGTGAAGCGCCGTAACATGGCCATCGGCCAAAACCAAAAGCGCTGTACAGTCAAACAGTCGACTATACGATATGGTGAACAAATGCGTTTTCAGCTCTTTAGCAAACGTTTCAGGTGAAGTAATCCCGACCAGCGCATCAGGGAGCGCGTTCCACAGACGTGGGTTACCGCGTTAATAATAATTGTAATACAAATACAAAGCAGAGAAAAGGTGTACATCACATAAGCATATGAATCATATGAGTATAGAGCTTAATTTACAGAGAATGCTTTCTTAAATATTATTTGCCTGAGACACACATAGATTATGGCAAACTCTGTTTGAATGACTGGACCAATTTATTTCATTTAAAATCCCAGATTATTCAAATGAGGCCAAAGGAAAATTCTAAAAGGGACATTGTGAAACCATCCAACAGTCTAGCAATATTCTACTGTGTATCACTCAACTGTAGCTACATTCTATGCAGAAATATACCAACGAAAATTAAGTAAAATGCATTGAAAAAGGTGTAGAGTTTTAAACTAGCCAAAAGCAAAGCAGACTGTAACTATTAATTTAAATGTAATGCAACTGTATTTCAGACAGCTTAAATTCTGAAAAGTTAAATCAAGACCTTCGCTTTGATGGAAGCTGCACACATTAACACCACTTTACTAAAGAGATCTCATCATAGATAACAGCTACAGCCAAAACAATAATGTAGCATTAGACTCAGAAATCAGAAGAAAATTATCAAGCAGGAATATAGCAGACATACGTATGGATCACAAACAGCAGAGCTATTCGGGGATTCCAATATTACATGTCTGTCCTGGATATAGGTCTAAAAGAAAAGAAAATCAAAATAAAATAGCAAATTATGCACTTATAAGGATTCAACCAAATCCCTCCAAGTGAGAAATAATCATTACAAATATTGGTATAAACTTGGATGAAAAAGTGGGGACCTAGCCCCTATGCCTTATCCCTTCCCTATGGTAGCATCTAAAAAAGTGGGGAGGGGCTCAAGTAGGGGCCTAATAGAAGTTTATTCCCATTATTAAAAACCAATCATTTCCAATCATTAAACAGTGAGGTAACATTCAGTCTGAAACAACTCTCATTGTCTCTGTATGTCGGTGTCTGTCTGTCTCTCCCTGCCTATCACTCGCTTTACTTCATTCTGCCTTTATCTCTTTTATGCAGAAAGACAAATCAGTCAAAGCTCACTGTTACAGCATGAGTATAAAAATTAATTCCATATCCGTTATTGCCTAGTTAGCTATCATCCATGAGAAGGATGATTCAATTAGACCAAATAAAGTCATCAGGTTGCACACTGTCAGTGTATTGGTCTTGTCTCTCAATTTAAACAAAACACATGGTGAAAGTTGCCAATGGACGTTAATTGCACTCCTCTAAAGTGCAGAACATCAGTCAGCAGAAGAGCTGGATGGCGTAGGATACAAATTACACAAAACGAGGACAAACACAAAGATGGACGGCTACAACACAGACTGCGTGCAAGTGCACGCGTGCATGCATGTGTGTTTGTGCGTGAAGCAATTGCAAAGCTTTATATTAAGAAGATTATTAACACACAATTACGGTAATAATGTCTTTTAAAAAATCAATCCTAAATCTGAAAAAGCATTAGCAATAATAAAAACACTAGAATGCAAAAATGATACGAGTACGAGCAAGTGTCTGCAAGGATGATATAAGTAAGAAAACTTTCTTACAGGAGTTTTTATTTCGATGCCATTCATCCATTGGTGACATCCTCTTACAACGAATCTAAAATCATTGAATAGGATGACGAATGCATTCTTACAAAGGAAGGCATAAACCTCTTTCAACATAAGCAATTGAACATATAATGATAACAGAAATTCTCAGTAGCAAGCCTTTGTTATTCATTCCGGGCTTTACAACTCTGTTGTTCATTTCACAGCCAGCAGACCAAGACAGGATCGAGATAGGATCAAGACCAAGCTAGAATGTGTTCTGTCACATACGACATTACAGAACATGAATCAGAACATAGGACATTCCTCCATTACAAGGAGGGACCAGCCATTATAGATTGATTCTCTGGATCTCAACTGCTAAGCCATAGGGAATGACCGGTGATGTGTATTTTCCACCGGATCCGGATGTTTTGGATCAACATTTGCCAGATCCGGATCCGAAGCGAATGTTATCGCATAGGATCAGAATGATCCTGCGAGTCTTGAGTTTTCAGGTAGACTACGTGGGGCTGAAAGTAATAGGATTATCATTTCCTCAGAACTAAAAAAGACTCAATAAGCTATCGCATGTCCTACAAGCATAGAGTATCTTGACAAGTTTTAAAATCAGCAACTTCAAAGTGAAAGCTAAACTAAATCTGCAAAGTTACAATTAATCATTCAACAAAGAAATTAAAACAAAAGCAAAAATCAACATTCAGATTCGGTAAGTTTGTGACAAAAGCATTTGGTGAATCCGGATATTGCCGAATACCACATTGACCAGCTGGAGCAAATGCTCAGAGTGGTTTCTGGTCATTCCCTACTAAACCTTCACAGATCCCACACTTAAAGAAACCGTTGACTGATGACCAGCGTAACATTATAACGGAACCAGAGTAGAGCGAGACCGAAGTTCGGCTTTGGCTTTGGCGCTGAATCTAAGGAATCATTCATATTCGGCCAACATTCGGCTTCGGCCTACTCGCTTTCATAATGTTCGGGTTCGGCTTCGGCCTTAACTAAGTATGAGTATCGACCATAAGCTGAACATTTGGTGTCATATAAATTAGGACTGTAAAAGGTTTTCGTTGTTATAAAGTCTTGCTTATGATGTTTACGTACACTCTCTCGAATTCAATTTCAAATGTTGAGTGACTGAGAAGCCTAACGAATAATGTTCAATAGAGCAATTGTAGCATTTGCTTTTGATAGTTAACATGGATCATTAATGTAATTGGAGGTCATAAGGGGATTAAGGGGGGATGTGATGGAGCGGATGGTTTGAAGGAAGTGAGTCAAGTGACTATGATAACCTTAATTGATCAATTTCGATCGCCGATTCCAATGCTTTGAATTGTTTAGTTTCAAAGGTTGTATGCAAATATCTCGTGACTTCGGATTAACATTTGCATAGGCATAGGAAACTGCACGATTGAAATCGGTGGGGTGCTCGCAACGGCCACAGCTGGGTTTGCGAACTGATAATGACGGCTTTATTTATCAAAGGAGTTATGACTACAGACTTTATCGCATTGTTACTGGCACTGCATAGACCTATATATATATAACAACGTCTGTGTTTGGGTGAATAGAACCCGGAGCTTGTGAAGCCCTGAATAGAACCCCTTATTCGATTAACTAATAGCTGTCATGTTGAACGGTTATGTTACATTTAAGTTGCATTCTTCATTTCAAGTGATACTCGACGTTGGAAATGGCGCTTACAAATGCTATTTGGATTTTGTTTAGTAAAATTGAGTCTGAGGTCATTTACACTTTATATTATTCATGTGTTTTTCTATAGGCCTAACCTATGTAAAAAGTCACTCTCAGTTAACAAGTGAGAAAATTAACTTCTGCTCATATTTCATATCAGTCACGTATTTTGTTTGCATCTCCAATATGACTCTTCGTAGCTGCTTAGCTAACTTTCAGGACTGCATGTCAATAGCTTCGGCTTCGGTTTCGGCCGAATCTATTACAGACAGCTTCGGCTTAGCTTCGGCCAAATGTAGGACTGCATATTCGGCCCCAGCTTCGGCTTCGGCCGATACTGCAAATTGCAGCTTCGGTCTTGCTCTAAACCAGAGAAATACTCTATTAAATATTTTCATTTTCTACTGTTAATCATCAGCAGCAGAAATTGATAGATTATTTGCTTACAAAAAAGCATTATTCAAAATTTTACTGTAGAAATAAAAGTCTAAAAGAATAAAATAATAGGCAGTCAAATTATATTTCAACATAAGCAGCTGCTACGGCACCACTTTAGAAAGTGCTACCCGGTATATAAATTCACGAGATTTTACTTTCTTCCTTACATACTTAAATGTATTGCATTCAAGATTATAATGCATAATTACAAAAGAAATTTACAATAACTTAGCAAACTTTCTGCCAACCTACTAGTTATATAAAGTAATTGACTTGTGAAAATAACTGGGGAAAAGACTTGACAGTTTATTGGTAGCTAGTCAGCTGACTCAGCTCTACAATTTTTAACTAGCCTATACTTGGCTTATATATAAATGGTCACCACCCAAAAAATGACAGTGAGAATCAAAAACACATGTCGGGGTGGAAGAATGTGAGAGCAAATCAGATGCAAGTAATGAACTATATTGACTGAGCTGTGTTGCTTACACGAAAGCGATGATGGCAACGACCACAACAAAAAAATAATAACAGATACAACTATCGAACAAGAATTTCCACTGGTCTCTGCAAACCTGAAAATTGAATAAAAACAAGTCAGTGGCTGCAAAAATTACCAGTCATCAACCATCAGTTTCTGAAACTCAACTCTTCACTTATTGCTCAATAATTATTTTCCATAAAAAGCAGAAATCAAAACAACACAGATTTTAATAACTGACAACTGATCATTTATCAGCCTAATAGAGCAGAGGTTCCCAAACTTTTTTGATCGCAGACCCCTATTTTGTTCCCAGCTTAGCTCGTGGACCACATTATTTAACAAGTGACAAGCAAAAAAGGTTATCATCCTTCTTAAACGTAGTGACAAACAAAAAAGGTTATCATCCTTCTTAAATGTAGTGACAAGCAAAAAAAGGTCATCTGGGTTAGGGTTAGGCCTAATCCTAACCCTAACCCTAAATACTTTGGGAGGCTCTCGCAGACCCCCGCCATATCCTCCGTGAACCCCCTCCGGTCCACGGACCACAGTTTGGGAACCGCTGTACTAGAGAAAGCAATGGCAAACTACTCTAGATTAATAGCATAATCCACCTGTGTCACTGCTTGCTTGGCAACCGGGGCTCAGAGCTGGACCCTACACTCATTTGAGTATGGGGCTACCTTTACCTTTACCCGATCATTTAGCAAAGCACAGATCCCTGCTACAGTTGCCTTCATACTGTGCGAGTTGGTTCATCTCTTTGTTTAGAAATGCAAATCCCTGAGATCTTGAAACCAACCATGTTTACCTAAATCTGCAAACTTAAACTTATATGATAAACTGAATAAAATTCAGGTTTAATTGTAAATGAAAAATTGGTCATTACATAACTTCATGACAACAGTGTCCATCAAGTGGTGACAGAGACGTACCTGGGGAGGGGGGCAGCGGGTGCATATGACCCTGGGCGCCGAGGTGGGGGCGCCAAAATCGGGTTTACGGGAGTCAAAAAAGCAAATAGAAGCCTAAATATAATTTTTTGAATGTCATGGAGTTGAAAGGAGTGCCATGAGCATGATTTGTCCAGGGCGCCGGATAAGGCAGTATGAACCTAGCCGGAAGGGAGGTGACAACCTTTTTTTCTTGTCAGGTTTTCAGAAGCGATGAGAGACGATGATGACCTTTTCGCTTGTCAGGTTTTTTAAAGAGATGAGTGATGATGATGATCTTTTTTTGCTTGTCAGTCTTTCTTTGAAGTTGACTTGAAGTTGAGAAGCGATACTTTTTTCTTTTCAAGGCTTTTGTGAACTTCAGGGCACCCCCGTCAGTATGTTTTGTCCCCGGGCGCTGGACACCCTAGCTACGCCTCTGAGTGGTGATCAGTAAGAAATATCACAAGACAACAGTTATTAGATTTCAAGTGTTGCAAATGGCAGCAGCTTGAATCCATTAAGCAACGACCTTGCAATACACTAAATAGCGACATAAATCAAATCACATACTAGTCTGGATGTCTTCTGTTGTGTTTGGTCCCGGTCCACTCCTCGACTCTGCATATATTGTCAGTTTGTAAGGAGTTTCAGGTTTTAAACCAGTGGTGATGTATTCACTAACATTTGCGGGCAATGTAATGCTGAAACCACTAGCAGCATTAGCAGTACCATCTTCAACATTCAAAGACAACACGAGAAGCTTCAGTGGAAAAGCAAACAATAACAATATGCACTCAAGAAGTTCAGTGTTGACTTGGCAGGTAAATAGGGCCTAAGAAATCAAAGCCATTATCATGCCACTGGATATGTCTGTCTTTCGTCATATAAATTTTAACAAATGAAATTTTATTAATTTTCATTCATTAATTCTAAATCAATGAATAAAAATTAATAAATTTAAAGATTTAGGTCCAGACTGGGACAAACTTGCATCTTCTGCATAACTATTTGCATTGACTATTTAATATTTATATTAAATATTTATACTTAATATTTTATCAGAATAATTATAAAAAATTAAGCCAAACGTTTAAGACTATTTTATTTTTTTTAAAATATACTGGAGCATTCATGGCAAAATAGATCAAGAGACAAGTTCACTAATAAGTTGACTAATATTTCAAATTATCAAAAAGTATAAGTCACTGCAGAGCTTTTCAATGAGTAGATTGAATCCTACAAAGAGTTAAGAGTAGCAGAATCTTGTAAGCCTTACTTGCCCTATTTGTCATGCTATTGACAAACCGCATCACTGAGGTAAAGAATAATTATTTTCACTTCAGATCTGGCAAATATTTCAGATTACGAAGTTTAGAAAGCCAATGAATTCATGAAGCTGGCAATATGCAAACTGAAAGCTGTGAATTTCCAAGTTTGCAGTCTAGAAAGTGAAATGTAAGTACCTAATGTTTATTACAGGTTTATTTAAAAGTTGCATCAGCATTTCATCTATTAAATTGAATAAAAATAACTTTTGATAACTGATGCCAAAAAAAATTTGTTGTAATTTTTTTTCTGAACTTGTCATTGATTGCAATTTGATAGCTGTGTGCGGCTGTCCTTCCAAAAATGTCGAGACTTTGTCGACTGGATAATAATTACAGAACCCAGTAACAAATCACCAGCAGTGAATTTTAAAATATTACAAGTTTCCTAAGAATTTTCTTTGCAGATCACAAATTGCAATCTTGAATGGCAAGAGGCTTGATTCTGCAAGCACTCCTGTTTTGCTACAGAATAGTAGAATCAGTCTTATAAGCTAGCAAAATGTAACTTAAAATTATTTCCCAAAAGTTTCAAGATATATTGACATACAAACACACACACACACACACACGCATGCACACACACCAGCATTAATTAAGTCTTTTAGCCAGTTACTGTATTCAGCAACAGTAAAGAGGGAAACTATGGCATAATTAGAATAAACAGCATAAAATGAGTTTACTGAACATTCAAATTCCATACTAGGTGTATAGCCTAGGAAATATTGCAAAACTCAACGCGGTTCATACTGCTGCACTGAAGTGAATCCCAAGAAATTTTCATGTTAGTTTCAGACAATTGAATAGGAGCACGAAGCTTTGGTTTTTCTGGAAGGCCAGAGTAATCATAGACGCAGAGCCACTGAGGTGTCAGTCCATTCGTCCCATTTCGGTAGTTGGCAGACAGCGAATAAACGTGATTTTTATTCAAAATGCTAAGTGTATAATTGGTCTGATGTCCAGGGAGAATGATACTCGTGGGAAAATCCTGAAAGAGAAGTTGTCCGTAAATTACAGATATTCTAAAAACTTCAATTTAAAATCATCATCACATGAAGTGTAAATAATTGGGATACACATAGAGTAGTTAACCAACAACCGGTTCATTAACCCCTTAACTGGGTATTTAACTGTAACTCAATGTAAAATGGACGGATATATCCGTCATCCCCAGTTAAGGGGTTAACAGCATGTGTAGTAAAGTTGGTTGGAAGCTGCTTGGTCAGATTGATAGTTCAACTGCCATAACACATGGCATACCCAGAAAAGAATTACCAGTATATTTCTTATGCATTATGTGACAGGTCTACTTTCAACATCACTCAACCAAAAGAAGTACTCTGGCGAATGTGTTATTCCATTGAAATTAGGACAAATCTACACAATGGAGCAATGACGTTGGGCACCAGAAATTCCTCAGAACTTCATAATTCCTCAGAAATATTTCTGCAGCAGTGATCAATCTATTTTATTTATAATTTTAAAACCAAAAAACAAGTATGCCACGGAACATAATTGCATGATCATTAGTTTCATTTTCACAACATTCAGAGTATACAATGAAATATAATCAGAATAACTGCACCAGCAAATTTAATAAGCATGAAAAGAGAGACACAAATTAGCAGAAAATTAGCAAACACATATACTGGACATTCTTGGCTCTTAACCTGACAGTTGTTTTGGTCATTTACTGTCCCAAGACAGTAAATAAGTGTATAGTTATCAACATCTTCATTATAATTCCACTTGAAAAAGATTCCAGTCCTATCAGCTGCGTATTCTGCATACAGATCTTGACTAAGAACATTTGGAAGTCCTTAAATGAAAAACACAGACAATAACACTTATAATCCAAATATAAGGTCCAGAAAGTGTTCAGCAGCAAAATCTCAGTGAAAAGGCAGGAATGCTTACGTAGATTTTGGTTCACTGTCACCAACTAATCATTATAATCAACTACTCAACTTCTTCCTAAAATGAGAAATCTGACACTGCATTTATTTAGTATAGGATATGAACTGCATTAAAGTGCTCTTGTTGTAAGCCTTAGCTTTGTTTTACTGTGCTAAATAAATTGTCAATAAATAAATAAATAAAGTGGTCCTCTGATTATGAACTTAATTTTCATTTATCTTACATATATGTAATGAAACAATATATTCATACATTAATCACATGTCAAAGAGAGAATAAAATCAAGCAAATATGATGCCTATCATTTATTCTTGCTGACAAGCACAAGACAAATGTGGAGCACCTACTTGAAGAATGGAAAGTGGTAAAATTCTACAAAATTTCCAAATTTTGCATAGCAATGAAAAAGTTAAAGCTAAATGAGTCATTTTGTATGATTGTCACTGTTAGAATATGAAACCATGGCAATCAATGAGATTACATTAGAAAAAAATAGCATCTGTGTGCCCACAAAAATTTGGGACCGCAACACACAACTACGGTTGTCCACAATGGCAAACGCATTAGGATACTGCAAAGAGTGATTCTATCACAGATCCATATAATAAATAATTATCTCCAGAGCATCAACTTAACTTACAAATCATCAGCATAAACCAAATATTGCAACAGTCATAATGTAGACACATGGTCAAGCAATGCTTTACGCAGTGCAGTTAACTAGATAATATTAAACTCGAACTTTCAACCAGGGCTGCCGAGAAAAATTCCGGACCCTGTGCAGAGTATCGGCAGGGCTACTAGAAAGTTTAAAATCTGGTGGCGACCTTTTTTTTGTTCATCAGTGTCAGCAAGCAATGCCTATGACGGTCCCCATCTAACCCTAACCCAAACCCTAACCCAGCGGCTCTCAAACTTTTAGGATTTCCTGCGTGGCGGTCTCTTAGAAATTTTTGTGATGACTCGCAGACCTTATAAAATTTGAATTTTAAATAAACTGCAATTAACACATAGGCTACTTGTTTTGTCAATCAATTATTTAATCAGAAAATTGCAAATCTTAGTCATGAAATTTAAATTCAAACGGAATCAGCTCTCTTAGAGCCATCAGCGTGTTTTGTGTTCCGAGGTGCTGGTGAGATGTCTTGAGAAAGTAATCTCTTTACGGTCCTCTGAAAACGCTCGGCAGTCCCCATGGGATCGCGGACCCCAGTTTGAGAACCGCTGCCCTAACCTAACCCGCCCGCCGCGCCTGGGTTCCCTACAGATCGCCGGGCCCCTGTGTGTTTGCCCCCCTGCTCCCTCTCGGCGGGTCTGCTTTTAACAGCTGAATGCTTAGTATGCAGCAGCCAATGCCAGTGGCCTACTGATATGCACAGTTGTAGTGGGGCAAACATTCGAAAGTTCAACTTGATTTCCACAGATAGACCAACTGGGCTGGCGATAATTATATCAGCGAAAATTATAATATTTGCAAACACTCAGATTAGAAAATTTAACAGCATTGTAAATTATTAATTAATTAAGTTAAATGAATTTGGGACTGTCGGTAAATGTAAGTATTCGGTAAAATTGTCATAATCTTCTCTGTTGATTACGCAAAATGATTGATAAAATAAATTCAGACTTAATATTACGTGTAAAACAACCAACTCACTGTCAAAATATGAAGGAAAATAAACAAATCGAGGCGGAGAATCCCCGACCGAAGTGCTGGCAGTGATTTCAACCCAACTATTGACATTGCTTGGAATTGAAATGACTGATGACAGTCTTTCACTTCTGGATACAAAGAAATCCTGACCCTGAGAATAATTTCCTGATTTCACCGAGATCTTGTAATCTTTGATGACTCCATTTTGCAACTTCTCATCTATCGGCTGCAATACATCAAAAGCAGACCAGTAATTATAGAGCGCAACGTAGGACAACGTTGTATTCAGAAATTTAAGTGCGCTCTCAGAGCATTCTAGAGAATCACAGGATCATGAAGTGCTAGCATTAGGGTGTCACAATTACTTCCAAAAACAAGTAATTTGCCATCTTTCGTCCAGTGGAGTAGCGAAGGGGGTCAGAATAGGCATATGCCCCCTGGCACCAAGGAGGGGCATGCCAAATTCATCATATAAAAAAATGTTTTTCTCATGATAGCCTCTTCAGATATCAGGGATGGATATTTTTACATAACTAGAAGCGATGAAATACCAGTAACTGACCCCCTTTTTTGGCTTGCGAGATATTTTCTGAACTCAAGTGTCAGTTTTTTTTAAAGGTTGCACAGCAAACCTTATAATTTTTTGCTAGTCAGCATTTTTTTAGAAGTTGAGGGCACCACTGGTTTATCCTACCCCCAGGCTCTGGATAACCTCGCTATGTCACTGCTTTCGTCTTTGTCAACATTAAAGTACTCATCACTTTTATGATCCAGCAAAGCATTGCAGCAATGTACATGTACAACGTGCTGGTGGATCATTTCTGATATTTGCATTATCAGATCTGTCATTCATAATTAATTATAACTGTTGCAAAAACTTCTTGAAGTTTCTTCAATAAGTAAGGGATTTATTTTTTAAATAATTAAAGGATTTAACATTTATGATCAAATTGTTGGCAAGAATCATTTGGTACATTTACAAGATAACCTTTAACACATCTATGTTATCAATTAGTAAAATATTTTTATAAGGAAGCTATACATTCATTCTAAAACAAGGCAACAAGGCAAAAGAAGTTGCCATTAAGAATTTAAAAACAACTTTCAAGTTAATAAGAACACAAGCAACGTCAATTAAATGTGTAAACTTTAAAACTTTCCAATATACCTGCAGAAACAATGTTACATTGCATTTATCCGAGCAACCAGACAGGCGAAAAGAGCCAATCGGAACATCAGGAGCCACTTGTGGAGCTATGGGAGTTAACAACAATGGCATCAAGAATCACAACATGAGATGAAAATTGAGCATGAGTATTGGTTACAAAATTTAGATGACTGATACACACAAAGACACATCTGATTCATCAAAATCAAGACCAAAATGACTACCAAAACAATGCTTCAATTTCAGAACAAGAAGCTGAAATGAAAAGAATAAACTATTAACTTTTAAAATGGAAATCTATCAGCCCTAGTGAAAAACTTTATTCTTTCCTGGTATGTGCTCTAAAATACATTAAAATTTTTCAATGGAAATATCGATAAAAGTTGAAAGAGCAAAACAGTAAATGATGAAATTCTGTGGTGAACTAAACACTATAAGCAGAATTTATTTTCGAACAGGAGTACCAGTGATTATTCCATCTAACCAAAATGATGAATGCTCTAATGTTTAACAAATTCAAAGATCAGTTATACTTATACGGCTGTTACAACAAATGCTGGAATACACACACACACACGTAAGCATGCATGTATGCATGCATGCACACGTTGATTTATCCAAAGTGGTAAATTATAGCCACTTGAAGAAAGAGACATCATACTTTAAATAAAAAGAGGTAAAATACAAGTGTATGCAAATAATGTGGGTATTAGCAGGTCAAAGAAAAAGGAGCTGATAAGCCAAAGGAAAGTTTGAAATGCATACCAGAATCTTGATATATCAGATCAAAAGATAAATTTGATAAATTCATATGTCTACAGTGACATTTATGAGAATTGATCATCCAATTAAGAAATATGTGAGATAAGAATATGACAGATTAAATACATTTGGCTTAATATAGACCTATAATTAATCATTACGATAATACAACAGAAGAAGAAAGTGATATAAAAGTTTTATATAAAAGACTTCACCTTCTTCCAAAGTAACTCCAGAGACATAGCTATCATAGCTCCAGTATCCTCCTTCTACAGGCCTACAAACGTATGGCTATAGCGTAGTTGGTATGTGGAACGAGTTCAGTAAGCGTCCAAGACGTATTAGCACCAACGCGTCAATCTGGAAAAACAGAAACATTACACACTGATCTACAAACACAGGAGTTGTGTCCAGGCATTTTCCCAGGAATTTTCATTCAGGGGTGTCCCATAAATGCAGGTGGGTGTCAATGTCCAGTGTCTCATCTAGACTCATTGGACCCCGGGGGAATAGAATTGAGCAGAGAAGTGGCAGGTTGGTGGTTCAATACTTACCCCCCCCCCATAAGAAAGGAAAATACAAGTTTAAAAAGTAAAGTAGCAGACTGCTGAGTGTTACCGTAACATCAAACATAGAATTGCTATGAAAAACCAAGTACCGTAGACATGCCATAGAATATAGATATGAATGAAAGACAGTGCACTGCACGCTCAGCGAATCATAGAAATTCTAATACTTCCAAAGATAATCACGACAATGAATGGTGAATACCAAAACTACCCCAGTAGGATGACATTGACCACGACTACATGAGTCAACCTGAAAATGGATGAGATTCTAGAATTTCAAATGAATAGTAATAACATCAGTTTGTTTTGGTGATAGCCAACACCACCCCTTGGAAGAAATGTAGGGGCAGGAGAGTTTGTCACAAACCTTGGGTGTGTAACCCCTGCTGGTGGTGTAATAAAAATCCTGGTTGTGTCCATTAATTACTCTAATGGTGACTGACGCACCATGGCATGACTAAATCACACAAAAATGAATCATTTACATTGCTGGCAGAAGAATTTATCCAATAACAGGCAAATTGTATTGTACATTGATTTATTCTAAAAAAATGATAAAACTGCTGAGATACTGTAATTTTGCTTTCTACTGAAGCCAATTAGCATAAAGGACCTAAGCAATTTTCAGCACACAAGATCAAGAATGAAATAGTTAACACAGTATCGATTTCACAAAGGTTCTAAGCACAAATTCTTAAAAGCCATTTACTAAAAATAAATTTCAAAAACAAGAAATAAAAAGATTCAAGAACAAAAATATGCTTCCAGTACCAAGCATTTCATAGTTTTTATATTACCACAAATTTCTCTCCCATCTGGAAGTTGCGCTGATCTGAAAACGTAAGGCAAAGGTGACCAGCTCAGGAGCACGCCATGAGATATTTATTTGTCTGCTGGCAGTCGAGTCAACCTTCAATTCTCTCACAGGACCAGGTTTCACTGAAACACATGAGAGAGGAAGAACAAACTAACACTCAGTCTGATAAATTTAAGAAATTCAGCTTGACAATACAGGATATTATGAGAAGTGAAGCATTTTGGAGCAACTACTACTACGTGAATGGATAACTAGGGTTGTAACTTTTCCGAAAAATAGAATGCCGGAATTATTCCGAAATTTCGGAAAATTAAACCGAAATGCCACTCATGTCCATAAAACATTATATAGTGCTACAATCCTGACAGTTGTTAACAAATGCCCAACAAATGAATAGTAATAAATAGTAATAATGATAATAAAAAAATAATAGATAGTAGTAATAGTAATAAATAGTAATAATAATAATAATAATAATAAACATTAGTAATAATAAATAATAATAATAATAATCAACTTTACCAGAATTATTCCGGAAAAGCACTGCTATTTTTCCGGAAATTTCCGGAATAACTCCGGAGAAAATTTCCGGAAATTTCCGAGCTCACATCCCTATGGATAACTATCAAATGAAACTCTAACTAGCAAACAACTGTAGTTTTACGCTGTGTAAGACTTTCCAATGAGCCACTTATCAGTTTTGCAAGCAGAGAATTCATAAGATCACTATCATAGATCATACTATCATTATCATGATAATGTTGAAAATGAAGATGATTATAATAACAATATAAATTTAAAATATTTTTAAAAAAAGATATTATTATGGCTATCATTATTAACAAAGACGAAAATATGGCAATGACGACAACAACAATATATAGGTAACAATAAATAATTCATGGTTTCTGTCGACCAGATGGAAAGCTGTCATAATTTGTGGGAATTGTCACAGTGCACAGTGATGAGCATAAAATAATTAACTATTTGAACCTTACTTACTCACTGTATTGGAAAAAACAGACAGTAAAGCATCAAATAATAAAGAAAATTGCAATTGAAACCATTACAACCTTAGCAGATAAAAAAAGCAATATCCATAATTAGGAATCCACAGAAATACCAATAAAGAAACAAAGTTTATTGGTTAGAATTGCACAACAGATCCCTGCCAGTTATTTCAATTAAATATGAACTGTAACATTTACTTGTTCAATAATGTTGTCTGCAAGCTAGAAAAAGTAGGGGTCTGCAGTCCAAAATGCTTGGGAATCTCTACTCTAGTTAACAAACAAATTAACTAAAAGCACTGGAATGCAACAGCAATTACCTATTTTTGGCGATGTATATATATCCCGAAATGAACTAGTTGTACCATAAACATTTGTAGATGTTATATTAATAAGATATCTCTGATATGAGTAGAATGTCTGCTTTTTGCCTAAGCAAACTCCACTTTCAGGAAAACTGCAGAAGACACAGGCACATTTCATTTGATTATCTTTCCATGTTGTACAGTTGCCAGAATGCTCACCGTTACTGTTCCTAAAGAATAACAACACCAAGTGTTTATATCACCAAACAAAATAACAGTATTTTTAATGCTACATACTTTCTGTAAACAATTTATTTTTTCACTAACAAAATTTGTATCTGCATGCCAGCAAGCATAGGCTTAAGTGAGTCCCTTGATAACAAACTAATACATTGCACACTAATGCAATGTGCATATTATCATTATTATCATGAATAAGTATTTCTTTAGATTTCCCAAATTTCTAAAAGTATTCCCTTTACATTAAAAGGGTATATCTGTGTCGACGCAATCAGTATCTGCCGATAATTAATCAGCCGATTAATGCCATCCAAAGTGCAATTGCAACGCATTCAGTCCTAAGCATTCCTGATGCAACTGCTAATTAAGTAAGTAGAAAATAGAAAATTATTAAGAAAACAAATCAACAGAAAGTGCAAAAGCTAGAGCCGAATGTTGATTTCCCATGAGTCAACTTCAAATATAATCATTAGGCATTATTAGACTCATTACATTTAAAATGCCTCCACATTAGTGCAGATAAACATAAGCTCTTTGACCTAAGTCTACAGCCAGATACAAGCAACGACCAGCGTATACGAGTCCAGTGCCTCAAAGAGAAGAGATGCTCACTCTGCTTCTGGATTCCAGTAGAGTAGGTGCATCTTTTAGCTATATATTTGGGTGCAGCCTTATTTTATTTTTTGACTGCTGTGCAGCCTCAATTCAATTTTTGCACATTCGCCCAGCAAGTGCAAAGCACGGATGGAATGACATGATCTAGCATTTATTCAATTTGTTTCACAATACCTCAAACTCAGTAATGAGCAAATAAACTTCAGTAATTGGTAATTGGCTGATTGTTCAACACCGATAGTCGCAATATTTGCCAGCCCATAATCGGTGCACCACTACTTTGAATATATTTAGTGAATGGCACTGCTCACTCTATTTGCCAGGTGAGATTTGAAGACACAGGATCCTCCTGAAAACTTTCTGGACACCAATCAACCGTCATGTTGTTTAAATTCTCAGACACAATGCTGACATTCCCAATTGGATATGGAGCTTCTGCAAGAAATTAGAAAATTGTAACAATGTACAAAGTGCCCAAAACAAGCATAATTATACATATAATTTCCCAAAGTCTGTCTATGTATGCATAACCGTATACTATACTCATTGGACGACGCACTGCTGTCGTTGCTATAGGTAACGTCAATTTAATAATGGGCGAAGCTTATGGATCATCATCATCATCATCATCATCATCATCATCATCATCATCATCATCATAATCATCGTGACGCTATTTTAACGCTTCGCTGGACATTGCTTTGTATATCTTATAGCTGCTTATAGGCCTATAACTAGGGCTGCAAGAAAAGCACACAATCATGATTGCCGTGAATACTGTGGTTTTGGCCATGTGCCGTGATTTTAATCCATTGCTGTGATTTTGCGTCACAGTCCACTGCTTCACAGCGTCAGAGTCTCTGTGACAATAATTTGGCTCTGCAAGTCACGGCAGCATACAATGCTAGACACTAGATAAGTCGCATGAGTCTGGATGACTCTTCACATGAGATTTATACAATATATACACAATAGACTATAAGTCTATATGGCCTACTCGACAAGTACGCTCAATGTTTTCATGTTCATTTGCTATAACAGCTTGACTTTATTGACAATTTGATGCTATATAGAATATTATATATATATCTCTATTTTATCTTTATTTTAGGGGAAAACTTTTGCAAAATGTTTAGAAATTTACATTTTATGGTAAAATTTCCTCATAAACATCAAGTGATGACTTTTTTGTCAGAACTTTTCGAGCAGTATCAACCCTTTTCTATTCCGCTATTCTAACCCCTCACAGCGCTATGACATTTGTTATCAGATAAGTTTAATATTTATTTTGGCCCCTACAGTTCACTGGACCCAGGACATTTGTTCCATTCCCCCCTCTTGATGGGTCTGCCGGCAAAGCTGGACAAAATTCATCACTAAGAATTAAATTTAATAAAATTCTTTAAAGTTAGGAGTTAGTAAGTGGATGAAAAAGTCAAATAATTATAATTACTACAAATTTCTATAAATGCATATTTTTGTACGTTATATATGTAAATTCATGACGTGCTGAGTACGTGTATGACTATTTACTGGTCACTAGGTTTACTCTGCTGCACGTTACAATCATAGTGGATGCATGGTCCTTGGTTGGGCATATGCTTCTTTGGTACACAACCAGTGGGGCGTGGGGAAAAAAGGTTGGGAAACACTACCCTATTCCTTCTTGAAGGAAATATAGGTATTTTTCTGTCTTCCTCTAGCTCATTTTCCTTCCACTTTTCCAGTTACTTCAAGTGCCCAGGTCAGCCTTCCTCATTATGTGTCCAAAGAAGGAAAGCTGCCTTTTTATGGTTACTATCAGACTCTAATTCAATTTCAGTTACTATCTCTTCAAATTTTTTTTCAATTCAATCAATTTATTGTTTCCAACTCATAAACAAGTATGCTATAATTCCAGTACCATATCAAGATTAAAGATAAATTGCTTAACTAAAACTGAGCAACATGCTTGGAAAAAAATTACAGAGAATACATGAATTCATGACATAATTTACCAAATTAATATTTTACAGATTAATAGGTACATAGAAAAAATACAAAAAGGTGCGAAACAAAATTTTTAAGGATATTTTAAATGAAGTTATTTGGTTTAATTTTTTTTAGATCAAATGGGAGGCTACTCCAAATTCAGGTCCAGAAAATTTATTAGTAAATAATCTGACATTAGTTGATGCATACTGAAGGTAAATATTGTTTCTATTTCTAAGATTGAGTTCACATTTGTTGTTTAAAGTTTCAAAGAATTTGTTTACATAGAAAATATGGGGTAAAAGGTTATGAAGATATTGATATATAAATAGGGAGATTTGTTGTTTTTATATAGTTTCAATTTTTAAATACTGGTATTGTATTTATTGAATAGGTTGGTTGTGTTAGTATAGTTCCTGTCTTTGAATATTAATCTTACAGCCTTGTTTTGTAGTATTTGAATTTTGCCAATAGTTGATTTGTAAGTATTTGCCCAAATTATATTACAATAGGCTAGACATGAGTGAATGAGAGTAAAATAGAGTCGCTGAAGAGTAGAGAAGTCAATAAATTTTTTAATATGTCTGATTATATTGAGATTTTTTCCTATTTTATTTGAAAGTTCATTTGACTGTTCTTTCCAATTTAGGTGCTGATAAACTATTACACTCCTAGATTACTCCTTCATTGGTTTTTTCCATCCATGCAATCCTTAGCATCTTTCGAAGAAATCACATTTCTCTGGCTTTCATATTTACCCATAGAAATTAGGCATGTTATCATAACCAGCAATTGCAAAACTGAGACACAAATTAAACAGCCTGCATTAGAACAAAAATTATGTTTTGAGAGGAAAGATGAATTAACAATAAAACAAATCATTATCAATGAACCATGTCTAAGAAAAATAAAACCATCCACAAAGCACATAAAATGTCATGACCTTACCCCCAACATCTACAGAAGCCATGCCAATCAAAGTGTCGGATGCTGTAGTGAAATCTGAATCGTTTACAAAACATTTGAAAGTCCCTCCAGTTTCACGTTTTACGTCAGGAATCACCATTTCCATTGTGCTCTCATTCCTGATATGATAATAAGTACTGTTTACTGTAGACGGGACATTGTTATAGATCGATGTGAAGTAGAGTGCTTCACTGCGTAGAGATGTTGCACTGTAAGTGGTGAGAGTGCACTTGATCGCAAGAGTGCTTCCCTTGAGGATTACACTGGAACTAGGTTCCACCACTAATGGTATACAAGAATTATATAATGTTAAGCTGCTAATTAATTGAACAATTTCAAAGTATTGATAAATGAGTGCACAGTTTCACAAAAGCTTGTAAACTTTAAAAACCAAAATGTAGCAAGCTGTAAGTAAGGTTGTGTTCAGATTGCCAAAGAAAAACAGACACAGCATCAAATACAGAGATAGATTCAAAATCATTTATAACACAGAACCTCTAAATCTAGAATCCTAGATTATGCATCTGAACTTACAGAAAGCAAGATTCGACCGTATGTATCATACGTATAATATTTACAATGATATTATACGTTTAATATGTGTAAGGTAAAAATTCCATATGTTAAAAATACGTTGCCTAAAATAAGTGAACTGAAATGTTAAAATTTTAGCTGGAAATCTATTTCGACATTGGGTGAAAGCACTTTAATTAATTTTACAATCAACTGCTATAAACATAAAGCAATTTCAGAGTATTTTGCACCAGATGTCAGTTGGCTCCTGACTGCTTAACGACTGACCGAAGGCATATGGTTACTGGGGTCTGTGACAACCCAGGGATGACCTGTATTCTGTGGAGGGGTGCTGGAGTGACAATCTTGATCTTCCCCAGTTTATCCTTGGCTGCTGTATATAAGGAGCTGTCTCTAGACTCTCAGTCTGCCATTAACAATTAGAGGCAGCCCAGGACTTGCAGTCAATAGTTGGGGTTCGGAATGGAATTAACTGTGGCTGGCCGATAATTAATCAAGTCACCGTTGAACATCGGTCTACAGTTGCTATTTTTTGGAACATTGATTTAAAACAAATTATTTAGAAGTTCTGGATGGCATGTTGCGTTCATTGTGCAAATTGCTGAAAATTATGGGAATTCACTGCATTTTAAAAAATTCATGGAATCCACGGCAAACGACAAAAAACACGGAATTGACGGCTTCTGTGACTTCGTGAATTTCTACAGGTCCTATGTATAGATAATAGGTAACCATAGAAGTACGTTGGAGTTTGACGCCACTGCCAACGTAATTTTACGTATAAATACGCGTATATTATATTTGGACATATTATACATATGCTACGCGTATTTTTCCAGGGGACGCAACACACGATCAAATCTTGACAGTAAGTAAAGTATAAAAACACAAAATTTCCAAGGAAGACGATGCGTTTAAAAGATCTTACTCCAATTCCTGTTAGAAAATGATGTTTGAAAACATAAAATGCATTCATATTTATTTATACGGAGAAATTAGAGTAGTTACTTATTATCGTATCAGGAATGACAGCACAATGAAAATAGTGATTCTAGATATAAAATGTGAAACTGGTTAGACTTTCAGATGTTTTGTCAAAGATTCAAATTTCAATACTGACAAAAGTGCATGACAGTTGTTGGAGGTAAGACTTTACAGTTCAGATAGGATAAGCAATACAGCATAAGAACAGCAATGACATTAATCAAAGAATTAACAATGCTTAAGAACAAAGTAACTTCAACAAATGAAACTGAAATAGTCAACTCTCACAAAACAATTCCGCTTTCACATGTTCTGGCAAAGCCAAATCTTTAGCAACTGTTGCAATCTGTGTACTGGTACATACTTATACAATCAGCAGAGCTTTTATAAATTTTGTAGTGAGTTGGGACAAAACTGATGCTTCTTTGGGTGGATTTTCTGGGTCTTTTTGTTAAAGTAAGAAATTCAATAGATAGTTCTGCAAAGTATTGGTTTGCTGCAAGAAATAAAACTACAAAATTGAGACGTGTGCCATTCTGCAACGTGCCATTCTGCAGCGTGCAGCAGTCATATTACAACTCTTGAACTGAATCTCAACTTGTATCAGGCAAAACCAAGAAGACCCTTTCAGTCTTCAAGCAAAAACAAAAGACTCTGAATCAAAGTGTGTCCTTCCTATTTGTATGTCAGTATGGCACAGACCAATTTCTATGCTAAACCTATCAATGCAAGAAGCTTAGGCCTACACGTTGAAAACAGAGTTTACCAGCAATCTTTGATGTTTACACAATACTTCATATTTTACTTATTTTAAATTTAAAATTAGTAAATCAGATTTGATTTGAATTTAAAGACATATCATAAAGTTATATTTTTCTGAAATATTAAATTCTCTGCATTCAGCTAAAGCTATGGCTCCATAAGGGGATATGCTACTGGGATATGTAATGTAATTAGCTATTTATATTGCGCCTAATCAATCAATGTTAGCAAGCGCATTGCAATTAATGCCAATTATTATAAGCACAATTAAACAGATGTGTCTATATATCCCCTAATGGTACTGCAACTTAAATCAGGAGTAAAGATACCAGTATTCTTTCAAGAGTTGGTTATATAGAATGCAGATCTGAGTTTTGTCAAATTCAGAAGTATTACATAGCTGTCAACAAATAGATGACTCAATCAATTTAAAAATTTCTTTAGCACCATCATAAAAGTACATGAAGCATCAGTCAAGGGTCACTAAAGAATGAAAATCATAGGCCAGAATCATTTCTGTAAGAGTCTGTGGTTGAAAATTCATCTAGGTTAGTCCAAACGTGACTGGTTTCAGCAATGGATGGTGTACAATAGGAAAAAAAGATCGCTTTCGAGGCAAGATCTGACGGTCAAGAGACGCCCTACACTCCTACAGAGTCAACTTGTGCCTGGAGAGAATTCCACATCCTGGGTCCAACTATACAGGAAGCAGGTTTGCCATGAATACAGCATGCAAAGTGTCTGAGCATAGGAATGCATAGCCAAATGTTGGTGATCTTCAGAGTGAGTAAAGAATGTACACAAGAATGACTAAGACAAGAAAATAAGTCTTACTGGTAAATTGGATCCTTTGTTATATGGACAGTCAGTGATATGATACTTTGCAATAAGAGAAGGTAACAGTGGATAGTGAAATCAAATTGTATCTTCATATTCTCTATAATAACTATTATACAAGTCAGTTATAGTAAAGCTAAATGGATCTAATGTCAATCCTCTTTATTGTCACATAGTTTCTCATCCCAGCCATTATCAATGCCATATTTTCCAGTCTTGTTAATGTCAACTCTTCTCAATATCACACAATTTGAGCAGTTACTCATAACTCTATAATGTAGTTATTCATGAAGAAGCTAAAGACTCATTTGTTCAAAATCCCATGCAAGTAACTTTGGCCTTCACCATGCCCACCGCACTATAAAAATTGTGTCAACAACAATAGTAATAATGACAATATTTAGCATGGTTTAGCTACAGATAAAATCAGGGTTCAACCTGTTGAAGGGTGTTTAACCACAATGATTGAACCAGACCCCAGTGAAGCAAAGTTTTGGTCTTTACATATCCAAATTTGCACTGGAGATTTTGAGGTGGGAGTTCTGTAATATGATTCGGTCTCTTCTTTTTTAAATCAATCATTGCAGATCATTTAAATTGAGAAGACATACCTAAATTTAGGTGCTAGAGCATTCACTAGTAAACATAATGCCAAGCCTAAGTCAATATGCCCTGTGAAACCTGTTATTTATTCAGGCTGCAATTTTATTTACTACGACATGCTGCAGAATGGCACACGTCTCAATTCACACAGTTTCTACAAAACGTCAGGACAGCCAGGCGATCTACAAAGCTCAGTTGATAATGGGGATTACGATTCAAATCCCTAGCTACCATAAACTGATGTCAAGTGCGTTACTCGCAATAGCTCGCAATAGCTACTACACACGTGTACCAAGCACGTACACACAACGCATACCCATACATACTAAAATGACACCATAGAAGTTCAATAATAATAATAATAATAATAATAATAATAATAATATTAATAATAAAAGCAATTCGGTGCAAAACTTGCAGAAAACTGCAGGTCAAATGATAGTCAGCTGTCATTGTTTGGTTCAGTTATCAGAAGAAGACAAAACCAACAATCAGCCAGTCATAATTTTACTTCTAAAGGAAATTGGATGTAGATAGATGACAGGTTATTTGTCAGAAAAACAATTATTGCCTATCACAGAAAAGTTTCCATCTTAACTCAACATAAGAGAACAAAGGCTCCACAACAACAATAACAACAATTTGGTATTAAAGGAAAAATCAAATGCAAACTGAAACTGCAAAACATTAATTATTTATTTCAGAAAACAAAAACTCTTATTTACACAAAACAGTCTAGAAATTACTCACTGATGCCTTGACTATTTCAGAGCAATATAGAAGCAGGAAGACATAAAGAAATAAATAACATACATATTATGATTACTAAACTGACAATTTCTTCTGCGCCATATTACAGAATGTCTGGAGCAAGGGCATATTATTGAGTTCAGAAAAAAATGCAAAACTAATAAGTTCGTCCTTTGTAGCTTAAAACATCTGGCTAGGTCCTCATCCTACTGCCTCTTCCAGTTAGTCAGAGACCTTGTCAGGCTGCTGCTTTGGAATTTGAAGCCTGCATCCATTTAGTAAAACAAAACTGTTATTAGTTTACTTTGACAGTAAACAATAAGTATTTTAGATCAAATAAATTGATCAAATTCTTACCTCCAGGAAACTTTAATCCTGCAAAAGGACAGATAGACTTACTATCTTTTCAACATAATAATGACATAATAACAGTTGAATACAGACAGCATTACAGAATATAATAATTAATTACAACAAGGAAACAGGGTTTCAAATGCCATTAAACTTTATCATCATCATGTTATCTGTCCTGGGACAGGTTCAGGGTTCCATTGTTCCCTTCCTCTCGGTGTCTTGCCTCGCATGATTTCACTATCCACTGTTACCTTCTCTTATTGCAAAGTATCATATCACTGACTGTCCATATAACAAAGGATCCAATTTACCAGTAAGACTTATTTTCTTGTCTTAGTCATTCTTGTGTACATTCTTTACTCACTCTGAAGATCACCAACATTTGGCTATGCATTCCTATGCTCAGACACTTTGCATGCTGTATTCATGGCAAACCTGCTTCCTGTATAGTTGGACCCAGGATGTGGAATTCTCTCCAGGCACAAGTTGACTCTGTAGGAGTGTAGGGCGTCTCTTGACCGTCAGATCTTGCCTCGAAAGCGATCTTTTTTTCCTATTGTACACCATCCATTGTCCCGTGGTCAAACGTCCGTCCGTCGATGATATTATATTATGTTCCATTCTATCCTATAGCCATTCTAATCTATACGACGATTTATATAGCGCGGTAACATAGCTGGAGCCAAAGTCAAGAGCGCTTTGCATAGAGCAATCGTATGGTTTTTTTAAAGAGGTGCGTGACCGTGCGCCTTAAGTTGGATAATGAACGACTCGAAGTAGGTGACCGCAGTCACTGGGTCCGGGAGCGCGTTCCATAAAAGAGGGTTCACAAACGTTAAGTAAGCCAAAAACACATTTACTAGATCAATGCATATTTTAATAAACCAATTGTTACGACCTTCAATGAATACGACAGTCAGTGAAATGATATTACTAAGCAAATAATAAGCAGCAATCGATAAGTAAAAAACTGCAGAACGAAAATGAAACGGAAAACACAATTAAGCAATTAATGAAAAGCATAATAGGCAAAAAAGTTAATTCAAAAAACGAAAAACACGCTATAAAGTTATCGTAACACTCATTAATGAACACGTTAAAGAAGACAACGCAAAGTCAGGCAGCATATACGCCAAATATAAAGTAAGGCAGCGCTAAGCAAGCGTAAAACACTTTAAGTAATCAATGAAAAGTACCATAAGTATAACGCACATGTTAAAACACACTTTATAAAGTAATCTAAAAACACATTAACCAAGACACAAATATCTTATAAAACAAAGTAAAGGTCGTGTAAACAGACGCAGAAACATTAACTGTGTGAGAGATGTGCAATAGCACGGAGATAAGTGAATAAGTCTGTTTGTTCGTAAGTGGCAACAGCTCTTTGGACACG
The DNA here is from genome assembly GCA_018105865.1 of Metaphire vulgaris. Lineage (NCBI taxonomy): Eukaryota > Metazoa > Annelida > Clitellata > Crassiclitellata > Megascolecidae > Metaphire > Metaphire vulgaris. Next base: position 10,395 of record JACLAT010000133.1, on the reverse strand, counting down.
TTCTTTCAGCATTCGCATCTCTTCTCCGAAGGTTGGTTTATCCCAGTTATTCCTTGCAAGAACGAGGCCTTTTGTTTAATCATGTCACCGTTTAGACCGTCTATGAAACGCCAAAGGGTTGGATGGCTGCATTGAAACAGCGATTGCAAAGAATTGTGCCAACCTTCACAAATATTATTTGTGCGTGCAATTCCTTCCGTGGCAGAGTTCGTTTGATTCCACAATTGTATTGGGAACAACGGTGTCCCAAACTTGTGTCCACGACCTCTCTGACGACGACCGCGAATGTACGTGCGTTCGAAGTATGTTATTACCTACAAAAAGGAATAGATCAACGTCTGCATCAATTGTCAGAGGCGGCTCCACCGGGGGGGGCCAGGGGGGGCCCGTGCCCCCCTATTGACTACCTGGCCCACCCAGTGGCCCCCCCCAGTTGGGACCCTATGCTTAATGCTACATACATTAAACAACAAATGTTTGGCCCCCCCATGATTAGAAGTTGCCCCCCCCAACGGCCCCCCCACTTGCCAAATCCTAGAGCCGCCACTGTCAATTGTTACAATACTACTAATAGTGTTATGACTAGTGAGTAGCGGACGAATGACCATAGCAGTTAGAAATCGCTAAGCGCCCTGATTTTTTAAATGGAACCTACTCTTGTATTTCCCTATAACCTTTACATGAGTGGACAATGTCGTTATTTAGGGGCTGTCCATGGTTTATTCTAGCCACCCTTGACATGGGGGGGATTTTGAAATGCAGGGGGTACAAGGATTGACTCTCCAGAAATCTTTAAGAGCAAAAAAGTTCTCTTCCTTTTAAAAATGGCGGACTAGCAAAAAAGGTCAGCCTACCCTTTCCACATACCTTCGCCAGCAACAATTTTTTGTAATCCTTACAGTTTTCCCTCTTCATAAAAAGAAGCCCCCCGTGGTCACGCTTTTGGGGCAAAATTTCCGCCACCCCTATGCAACATATGAAACATTTTTGGGGGGAATTTTTACACTTGGGGGAGGGAAAATCCCCCTGAGAAGGCCTAGAATAAACACTGGGGACTGTTCGTGAATATGTTAACAATTTTGGGGCAATTTTTGCCCCCCTTCTTGTCAACAACTGTCAAAGTTTTGCAACCCCCTTATTCGTTGACGTAATTAATGGGCAGCCCATGAAGTTATGGGTGTTCGAAATAAGTTCTTACTTCGTCGAGATGTGGGACGTTCGGAGCTGTCTCAGTAAGTTGGTCGAAAGCGTCAGGTACGTCCGAAACGGGAACATGAGCGAGAGCTGCAACGCTCCTGACGAACTCCCGCACATTGTTATCCGTTTCGTACAAAGCTTTCAGTCCAACTTCATTGACTTTGCGCAGGATACTCTGCGAAAGGTGGAAGTAGCACCCAGTTATCGTTGCTCCTGCAAAGCGATGCTTGAAGGCCTGCATAGCGGCGCTTTCAAAGTCGGTAAGTATTTGCGTAGGGTGAGCCGTTGGTATCAAGCCTACCAATGCTTCTAGTAGCCGATCGTAGGTGTGACGCGTTTTATCAGGTAATAAACAGTAAATACCAGCTGGATTAATTCCTTCTGCTAACTGAAAATGAATGCTGTACAATTGGAAAAAATAGTGCAGGAACCACTTTGAAAGTCCCGTCAGCAAGCCACATTGCAGCTCTTGCTAATCCGTCAAGCAGTTCCTTGCACCCAAAGAGTAGGATCCGGCTATCGCCCGGACCTGAATCAAACATGACGAAATTTCGGAAGCGCTCCGGAATTTCGAATGTTGTATCCAAAGGAATAGGCGGCATTACCTCGCCGTCCGGTCCTGCGTGCTTTTGCCTAAAGCGACGCAGAACACGAGACACACTTGCACGCTTCGGCAGAGCCATAAGGACATTGTCAGGCAAAGAGTTCATGACAGCAGTTTGCGATGTCGATGGCGTTGCAAGATTATCCATCAGTCGAGACTTCATCTCACCAACTGCCCGACGCGCTAATGATTGCGACAAATTTCCTTCGTGGCAGTGATTCGGTTCCTGATGTTTGACAACGACTTCTCCTTTCGTAACAATTAATGCGTTACATTTTGCAGATCTACGTTTGCAACAGCGCCAGACCACATTCCCATCTTTATATTCGCGATGCTTCCAATATTCGAAACCTTTGAAAAGTGCGGTTTTTTTCCCGCGTTTAGATACACCGTTTTCTATTTTCATTTCCATCTCGGTTCGTATCAAAGTAACTCCGTATGAACTAATGGCGTGTCTTTATGACGGCCGACTCTCTTTATAACGAACTCCAGATAGGCCTACCACTGTGCCTTATAAACTTGAATTTGTCGTTACAGCCGGCTGGCATTCGTAGATAACGACGCTTCGCTAAATCAGTTTGCCTTCGGTTTACTTTGGCAAAGTGCCCCCTCCCCACAAAAACGGCTCGCTAAGACGACGGCTTGTCATTTCGAATTTGAAATGTCGTAGCATGCCCTTATACCAATAATAATGTTCTTTTAAGTGGTTTATGAGGCTAAGCAATCCTGTGTGAAAACCACTGATGTAACCATCTGCATTCAACAACCAAGTTTTCCGAGTTAGCCTTTGAATCCGTTTACTGTTTCAATTTCACTCCCACCTCATCCAAACTGTTCCATTTAACCGCAACCGTTGCACTATAGACATTTTTCTTTCTTGGACCAACCCGCTGCTTAAATAATTTGCACTTGTGGCCTCTTGTGCTGCTATAGTGTCCCAATATAAAGAATCGATCGTATGGCACATCTACTTTCCCACTCATTATTTTGTATGTTTTTATGATTATTTCCAAAAGCTCTATATCTTTTTTTCAAGAATGGATTCATGACTGAAACACAGTATCCTAGAATCTATATGAGGCCCTATAGATGAGGCCCTACTAACGACTTACCATTATATAATTTTACGTTTATATTGTTTTCTCGACTCACTATTCTCGGTATATATAGCTCTACATCTTTTTTCAAGAACGTATTCCATTCCTGAACACAGTATTCTAGATGAAGCCATACTAATAACTTATATAGTTTTACGATTGTCCTTTTCATCATTTCCATTGTCCATTTCATCATTTTTCATCATTCCAAAATTTGGTTTCCTTTTTGCATGCATGCATGCACGCATGCAGTAGACGGCGTGCTAAGCCTGACACTCATGGCTGTGGTCAATCGTCCAGTGGTCAAAAAGTCCGCTGTGGTCAATCGTCCAGTGGTCAAAAGTCCGCTGTGGTCAATCGTCCAGTGGTCAAAAGTCCGCTGTGGTCAAACGTCCAGTGGTCAAAAGTCCGCTGTGGTCAAACGTCCAGTGGTCAATCGTCCTATGGTCAATCGTCCGGTGGTCAATCGTCCAGTGGTCAATAGTCCGCGTACCCTACATAAAATTTAGCTCCAGATTCATTTAAATTAAAGGATGACAGACTTTCCCTAATTTTGAAGAAATAACGGGTATGTTAACTTAGATTAGCCAAAGAAAACGGTCATTTTCCACAATTTAAACATCTTTGATATTCTCGGTCACATATGAAATATTGTACATGTTTCTATTCCCAAAATTTGCAATTAACAATGACCATTAAAACAGTCACATCATACAAAATTTGTATGTCTACTTATCTTATTTTAGTAACTTAAAAAGAGTGAAAATTTATCTTTTCAGAATCTGGTCAAAAGTTGTATTTACTAAAAAGAAATGAAAAGAACTGACGCTGAAGCTCATGAATAAAATTTTGCAATTTTTATCAAAGGATTATTGCTGAATATCTAGATCAACCTCAAATCTTAATAGGTGAAACTATTCTCATGTGTGGGTCTTTCAAGGCTGACAATGCATATCACAGTGACACTTATAGCTTACCAGGGTAAGCCATTTTTAAAATCTGCCAAATTCTGTAGTCAACACTGAAATTTGAGTCGAGTTTAAATTTAAAACTTGGCATAATTAGATCCATTGGCGCATAATTAGATCCAGTGGCGCATAATTAGATCCATTGGCAGAGGGAGTATATGAAGGAGATATGTGTTTGACTCAAACATGCAGTTGGTAATTAAAAAATTCATGTTATGAGCTTCAAACCAACACTTCAGTCTATGAGACACACATAAACCAGATCAACAAATCTAGATTTCAATTCAAATATTTCAGAATGAAAAAGTTCTAATAGAATTGCCACTTTTCTAATTAAAATAATGACAGAAGAAATTTCATGAATAGGCTCAATTTCAGCTTCCAAAATTGTAGGGTTGTGGGCCTGTGGCATACAATGTTGTAGTGACTGTAGTCAAACTGGACAAGGATGCGACAGATACAACTGACAGATGATAAAAATCAGAATTTTAAAAACTGATGGATTAACGACAGTAAGTTTTGACAGATTATGATCAATGGTAATGAAAATGAGACTTTAAAATTATTGCAACCTTAAAAAACAACAACAAAATTAATTCAAAAAGTGAGTATTCATGGGTGCTAAAAACAAATTTGCTCAAACAAACTTCAAATTGCAAATTAAAGATTTAAATTAAAATTATTGCAACCTTAAAAAACAACAACAAAATTAATTCAAAAAGTGAGTATTCATGGGTGCTAAAAACAACTTTGCTCAAACAAACTTCAAATTGCAAATTAAAGATTTAAATTCAGAGTGCCCAAGAGAGTACTCAATTTTTCAGAAATGCAGTTGGGGTTGGACAGACTACCTTCAGATAAAAATCTAAACCATCAGATTTCATCTAATGGGGTGGTTAAACTTCCCCATCCCTTCTGGCAATTCAAACATTGGTCTGAAATAACACTCAACCCTCTAAGGTACTGCAAAGAAGCCTAGATAGAGCAGCTCTGTCTAGGCTTCTATGAGTACTGTTAGCAAGATCACTTGGGAGAGACTGACCAATGTGACCATACATGCCTATAACCCTTTATAAAGGAAGATTCATGTTTTCTTCCTTATTAATGTCAATCAAGAATTTTTTGCATTACAACTCTTTGTTTACATCGCTGAATACCAGTAAGTAACTTTTTTGGTAAAGTGTTTTGGTGATGAATATTTTCACATTTTAAATTTAGATCTCAATTCTGATTTTATCAAATGCTAGTGGCACAAACAATTTACAAAAGAATTATAAATGCTCACCACCCAAAAATAATCCATCCACAACTTTAGTTGAGGTATTCATGATCAGGAATATGCAAACAATAAGAGACAAGAGCGGCTGAAGCTGGTGATAACCTGACATCTCAACGTCATTCCAAGACAAATCATGTAGCTTGTCCAATATTTCTATCATGAGAAATATCAATACCATTAAAGCTGTAAAAAACTAATTCTAAAAATTAAATTGTATTAACTGCATTGAATTCCAAGGAGAGAATTTGAATCAATCATTGGATTATTGACAATTTTTATTTTGCACTGACATAAAAATTGACTCCAAAGTTTAGGCACTTTTTTGAGAAGCAAGCGAATTATAGCACTGCAGCTATCATGAAACTTAAGAGATCATTACACGAACAAGCAAAATAATGAAATCAGTAGCGGTAAACAAGGCCTGGTTAGTGTCCAGCACGCACTCAATAAGCTACTGCTTTCCTGTTGCCAATCTTAATGTTAAGGGCACTTGAGAAACCTCTTCAGTCAAGTGACTGGTTCCTTACTAAGTGACAAGAAACCAATCACTACAAAGATGGTTAGTTCTTTAACAGTGAATAGATGCAATTCTGCTGCTTATTAGGCTATAGCTCTTGCAGTCTCATTGAAAATTTCTTCTCCAGTTTCTTTAGTCATGTTGCGCCTTCTAAGCATCCCCACAAAAAGAAACATTTTCCAGCAAGCCTTGGGTATGACTACGATTCAACTTCCATTCCAGCAAATACAGGCCTTGGTTAAATTTTCAATTCGCTTGCTTCTCAAAAAAGCCTATAAACTACCGGTATTTCTTGAATCTTATCAGAATATTTATTATGAATCCTTTCCATTAAAAACTAAATATATCAACTTCAAATTATAAAAAACCATGGATGACTCCAGCATTGTATAAATCCATGTTTAAAAAATCCAAAATTTATAAAATATATATAAAAAACCCTTCACCTGAAAATAAAAAGAAATTTAATGCACGCAACAATAAATTTAAAATTTTAAGAAAACAAGCAGAGAAACTATACTATGAAGATAAAATTGAGGAAATTGCAAATAACAACAATAAAACATAGAAACTAATAAATGAAATTTTAAATAATAAAAATAAAATTGAATATCCTCAAACTCCATTAATGAAACCTGATGAAAATGAAAATACACTCTCTATAGTGGATCAATTTAATGAATATTTTGTTAATGTTGGTAATAATTTAAATTCCAAAATTATCAAAGATAACCCCAAGTCAGATATACTCATTAAAGATACACTAACAAATAATGTAAATAATAAATCCTTTACCATATACCCGGTTACTCCTCAGGAAATAAGTGATATAATAATTAATCTTAAATGTAAAAACACCACAGGTTTTGATGACTTAAACCAGAAAATTGTCATTAAATCAGCTCATTATACTGTATATCAAATATTTTATCTGAAATAATTAACTCATCTTTTGAAACCGGATTAGTCCCAGATGACTTGAAAATTGCAAAGGTAATACCTCTCTATAAAACAGGGGATAAATCCCAATTATCAAATTATAGACCAATCTCTATATTACCAATATTCTCAAAAATTTTGAAAAGGCCACGTTTGACAGAATACTTAAATATATGAACAAATTTGAAATTGAAATGCTCTCTAATTCGCAATTTGGATTCAGGCCAAATCACTCCACATACATGCCACTATTAAATTTAGTAGACATAGCTTCTTCTACAACAGTAGAATCTCCTAGTACTACAGATTTCAGAGATTCAAATTTGGTCAATTGAGCTGGAGTACCTAATGGCAAGAACTCAGTTTTTGAAGAATTTAAAAGAAGCTTATTTGAATCCATCCATGAATGAATATCAGTGAAGGCAGTGAATAAAGTCTCAAGGGAAGAGTTTGAAGAAGATTGAACAAAAGATATGAGAATTTGAGTATCACCAGCATAAAGATGATAAGCCACTTGATGTTCATCAAGAAGTGAACCTTAAGGGGGCTGTATAGAAAGTAAATAAAATGACCCTGCCTGACTGACCATCACCTTTTAATAATAATAATAATAATAATAATAATAATAATAATAATAATAATAATAATAATAATAATAATAATAATAAGGTTTAAAGTGGTTCAGTAGGGACTGCCCTGTGTGAGAACCACTGTTGTTCCCGTCCAATCTAATATCCTAAACTACTGAGGTTCATTTTGAACTCGTTCACAGTTGTAGCCGTTACTACCGGTATTCTCTCATCCAGTTCATTCCATCTGTCCACCACTCTTGCACCAAAAAAAGTGCTGTTTGTGTCTCCCAACCCGTTTCTTGAACAGTTTCATGCTGTGTCCTCTGGCTCAATCATACTGTTTTGTTGTAAAAAACCTTTCTCTTGGTATTTCCACTTTGTTTGTTAGTATTTTGTATGTCTCAATCAAATCCCCCCTCTCAGTGGCGTCGCTAAGGTTGGTGTCACCCAGTGCGGTAAAATCGTGGTGTCACCCATTTAGACTTGGGACCTCTTCTAAATCTTTCTTTATTATTATTATTATTATTATTATTATTATTACAGCGTACTGATTAATGTGGTAACTCGTCCTAAAAGAACTGCGTGAACACATACAAAAACACTTATTGTTATTCTTATTGTTCCTTCTCAAATACCGTGACAAGCAAAAAAAGGTCATCCTTGTTTGGTGTCACCCTCCTAGATGGTGTCACCCGGTGCGGTCCGCACCCCCCGCACCCCCCTCTCGACGCCACTGCCCCCTCTCTCAGTTTAAGCTACAGGTATTCTAAATTTCGACTAAGCACCTAAGAATAAATAGCTATTGCAGTACTACTTTTAAAAGCGCTATATAAATTCGCGAAATTTTACTTCCTAACCTATTTACTAAAACGCTGACTCTCACGCCGCTTATAAACTAATGAAGTTGGAAAATCGAAAGTCTATGTGAAAATCACTAATGAGACAACTTCCGGGTTAGATGCTACCCTAGCCTACCTAGAAATTTACACCAATGCTAATAATTGAAATGTATCACTTGCTATAAACTAAACTCATTTAAGGTCAAACCCTAACTATTGAAAGGCACATGCGCATCCCAAAACACAGATTATATTACAGAGACAATTTTAACTTTCATTTCTAGTAAGAATCTGCACAGCTGTTCAGTAGAAACGAAAGGACGGGGAAAATTCTCCTAAAGACATCGATCGACGTTTAATGCTTTTTTACAACTTACCTACTCTCGTACTGGCGTTAAACTTAAAAGTAAACAGACGTCGAGTTGTCGTCTCATCGACGAACTCTCCCCTTCGACGTCTCTTGGGGACTACAGTCAATGTCCATTAGAATAATTGAACCTATTTCGCTTTCGCATTTACGAGCAAGAGGCGACATACTAGGCACTGTAGGCAGGCAGCAAAGCGGGCGGGTGGGCAGGCAGGCAGGCAGGCAGGCAGGCAGGCAGGCAGGCAGGCAGGCAGGCAGGCAGGCAGGCAGGCAGGCAGGCAGGCAGGCAGGCAGGCAGGCAGGCAGGCGCAGGCAGGCAGGCAGGCAGGCAGAGCGTTGGCTCTGAAACCACAAAGTTTCACAAACCGGATCGGACGTCCGATATGAAATGAAAATTAAAATGTTCTGCGTAATGTGACAAGTTTCGCTGTGCTTTCATACGTCAGCGGCGATAGCCATGGTGGCAGTGATTGTCTTCATCGAATCATGGAGTTATTAATAATAACTCCATGCATCGAATAGCCTGAGTCGCCTGACTTCAAGTGACTTGCAGCCAGTGGCGGCTCCAGGACTTGGCAACTGGGGGATGCGTTGGGGTGGCAACTTCTAAGCATGGGGGCCCAATATAGCGGCTACAATCCTGACAGTTGTTAACAAATGCCCAACAAATGAATAGTAATAAATAGTAATAATGATAATAAAAAGTAATAATAAATAGTAGTGTTGTTGTAACAGTAATAAATAATAATTAATAATAAACAGTAATAATTTGGTACTTTCCCCGTTATCCGGACCCCACTTAAAAATACTGAAAATGCTTAGAGGACGGAAAATTATGAAATTTTGAGAAATTTTGAGAAATTTTGAATTGGCGTTGACCTTTTTCGAAAAAAGCAGTTTCGTGGCAATAGTGTATGATGAACATCTTCGATTTTCGATGAGATTTTCGGATGAGATTGATTAAACAGCTATGAAGCGAACGAGAATGATTAAACAGTTGTGTTCTTGATGACGACAGAAGCAGTTGATAGCGTTCGATTGGTCGTTTCTAGGTCAACTATAAACTGTCGCCTATCAGCGGAAGACGATTTGGGAGCGGCCTCACTGGGACAGCCAATCGATGCCGAGGATCTGTACCACGTGACGAGGAGTTATGATTGCCGATTAAATAGAGAAGGAGGAAAAGATGTCGATCGGCAGAATTTGTGTGCACTAGTTTTAATTAATAGCCTTTAAGAAGTGTTAATTCCAATAGTTTTGCTTAGTGAACTTTTAATTAGAGTTTCGTGACGATGTTGTAGTGTCGCTGTGTTACAGGACATTTTAATTTTCTTAATTAACTGATTACTTACTGCTTCTATTATTGAGCTTGAATCTGCATTCTCGTCAATCTCTGCATGGATGTCATCTAATCTCCTCGCTCAACCCATCTAAGACAGAGTTCCTTTTAATCGGACTACCCCAACAACTCAAAAAAATTGACAATCCTAAACTAGTTTTTAGCTCCTGACACCACAATAATCCCTGTTCCAACTGCTAGAAATCTCGGATTCAAATTTGACTCTTTTCTAAACTTCTGAATCACAAATCTCCCAACTTTCAAAGCCTGCTTTATTCATATTCGTGACCTTCGTCGCCTACGTCCTTGTCTTGATATTAAGACCGCGTCCACAATCGCCACCTCTATAGTCCACTCCAAATTAGATTACTAATAACTCCCTCTACTATAACCTTCCCAAAGCCTCCATCAACAAATTGCAATCAATACAAAATGCTTTAGCTCGTGCTGTTACTATGTCACCTAAATTCTCCCATATTTCACCATACTAAAAATCATTACATTGGCTTAAAATAACTGAACGTATCCAATATAAGATAATAACACTTACACATAGCTCACTTCAGTCATCAAACCTGTCTACCTTAGATCACTATTAACCCCTCAGCCCTCGACCCACACGCTGCCTGTCATCCCATCTCACTCTGTCACGCCCGCCAAATCAGTCATCCTGAAAA
>JACLAT010000132.1:0-105658 GCA_018105865.1 Metaphire vulgaris | reverse complement strand
TTCTAGACTAATTGATCAAATACCACTCACTCTGGTGAATGAACCAATGATTCTCACACAGGATAGATCATATTGAACTGCTCTAACCACTCGAAACTCTCATACTACTATTATTAAGCACATTGGTATACTTTTAGTCTCACCGTTTGAGGAACACTGTTGCAGAGCATATAATTGCCAAGCACATTGACACAGCGAATCCACCAATTGCCACGATCCATAAAACTTGAAAATAAAAAAATGTTTCGATAGTTAATGTACTGTAATTGCGTGAAGTTTGTAACAAGAATTTCTAACTTATGAGATATTCTTTAAAACACAGCAAAATTCGTTGAAACGCGATGATTTATTTATGAAATGTAAACAGCTGCAGCATTTTTGCCTTTACTATTGCTATTGTTACGTGGTTGTTAAGCACACGTAAAGTCATTGACGAAGTGAAGACTCGTGTGTGCAGAGCAATTCAGTGCCATCACTCAGTGGCTTAGCGTTGTCTCGTGCCGTCCATGGCTCCTAGAAAAAATGCCGCCCCAACCTGCTCCTATTATAACTGGCAAGCTAAAAAACGTAATGGCCGCTCAATTTCCACCCCTTTCAAATTTTGCCGCCCCTACGCTAAAACTCTCCGACAACCTGACAAGCAAAACAAGAGGTAATCGCGCTCAGTTTGCCGCCCTTCATCATGTGCCGCCCATGGCTCGAGCCATTGTAGCCGATGGCACGCTACGCTACTGCCATCACTTGATCACAGGTAGCTACACAGTGAATATAGGGTCAAAATGGAACCGGAAACACTCCAGTTGTTGGCATGATTCTTACCGCTAATCTGCCGCATGCCTGTATAAATAGAATCAGTAAGAGTCTTGTATATTTTGTGTTGCATTATAGGCTACCCAGACAGTTGAATCACATTTTTCTGCAAAATATCTTCATGAGCCCTGCAAGCATCATGCAGACCGCACAGTAGACTGTCCTGGGCCTCTAGATCAGGGTTCGGCCGCGGGTCCAGCCCGCCAGTGAGTTTAATCCGAGACCCTACGGCCTCCACAGCATTTTGTAAAAAGGCCATCACTCTTTCCTAAAAATCAGACAAGCAAAAAAGGCCATCACTAATTTTTCGCACATGATATGTATATTTTTGAGAACGTTTGAACTTCTTTCAAAACAAACCGTAAACTTTGAAACCTTTTTAGGACCCGTCGAAAAGTTATTTGATTACAAGGCATTCGGACACACACTGCCATAGCAATTTGGCCTTCGCTGCTTAGAATGTTGCCGCGTCCCCTGCTCCAAATCAAATACCAATGCAAATAAAAATGATAAAGACCTATTCTACAGTATCAAATTAGGTACGGTGGCAGAACGGACTGCAAACTGTGAATTAAAATAAACACTTCAGCAATGACAAAGATCAAATAAATCGTAGGCGACTGATATAATCGAGAATGCTTTAAATATTTCCTATTGATCTATCCAATCCAATTTTTTAAAAATTAAGTAAAGTAAAATCTCGTAAACTTATACAGCGCCCCGGGAAGCAGTACAGCAATAGCTGCTTATTCTTATTCGCTTAATCTTTCTTGAATTAGCTATAGGCAAGGGGGTTTGTCGGCCGGGCAAAGGTCAGTGTATCTATGAGGCGGCGGGTCAGGTTGTTATTGCTATGGGGGAAATGACTTTTCGAATAGGAAGGTTTTAAGTTTAGACCTAAAGACTTGAGGAGACAGTGAAGGAATGAAAGGAAATGAGGATTCGGAGCTTATTGTTTGGCCATGTCGTAGGCTGCGGAAGGAGGCTGGAAGTGTGAGATGAGATGATGATTGTGTAGGTCGAGGAGACTGAGGCGTTAAGAGTTTACGAAGGTAAATCGGTTTTGACGAAATAAGTGAACTGTAAGTAATCGTTATTATCTTGTACTGGATACGTTCGGATATTTTAAGCCAGTGTAGTGACTTTAGTATGGGTGAAATATGGCAGAACTTTGGTGATTTGGTTACTGCTCGGGCTAGTGCATTTTGAATTGATTGTAATTTGTTGATGGTGGTTTTTCGGAGGTTATAGTAAAGGGAGTTGCAGTAATTCAGTTTGTAATGAACTATTGAAGTGGCGATTGTGGAGGCAGTTTTGGTGTCAAGGCAAGGACGGAGGCGACGTAGATCGCGAATATGGGCATTGGGCATAGCAGGATTTCGATAGTTGGGAGATCTGTGATTCTAGCAATAGTTATCTTTAGTAATAGGCCTACTCAGACTCATAGCGCAAATTGACTAAGCCAATCCATTAGGTCTACTCTTGCAATAGTTATCTTAATTAATCGTGACATACATAGCGTGTACAGACCCAATTCGTTCCTCACGGATTCGTCTTTAGTCTGAACTTCAGGCAGAGACTCAACTTCGTCTTCCCATTTGCCTACAGAAAAAGTGTAAGCCTAATTCATCAATTATTGAAGTAGGCCCCTATGCCTGAATGTCAGGATCATCGATAGAATGATGAAAACGCTACCTACATCCGCAGCAAATTAATTAAAATCTTGGATGTTTGAATACTGCAGGCCTAAAATAATGTGAAGATGGGCAATTTGCAAGTGCATTGTGATCTTTAAACGAATAAGCAAAATCTATAATTCGAATTCCTGCTAATTTTGTAAAACTTTTAAATATAAAATACATTATTATTTATATTGACAATGAACTCGCCTTGTGAGCAGTTGCCGATGACTCCAATCCATTTTCCGTTGTTACAGTGGAGATGCCAAGTTTTACGAGAAACATAACATCCGACGACAACTGTTTCACCTTCCCGTTTGAAATAAGCATCACTCGGAGGAATAATATCAGAACATCCCACAGCTGCAAATAACATTCACATGACAGCGCATCATTATTATCAGAAGTATTTAAGAAAACTTAGTAATTTCGGAAATTCTTACGATTACTTATTAGGGCGTCTGACCTTGGAATTTGAGGATGAATTCTTCGTTGTGTTCTCTGGTGGTCGTCGTGTTATCCGCGGAAGATTTTAGATAAACGTCGACAGAGTTTCCTGTTGACGAATAAATCTCTTCTTCTCTTTCCGATCCAGATGTGCATTCGGTCGAGTTTCTTTTCGCTGCTTTGTCAACGATTATCATCACGTGACTGGTGGAGCTGGAGCATTTCTCGTTTACCTTTGCTACTTTAGAGGAGGAGGAGGAGGAGCGTAGAGGAGCAGTTGTCTTTAAGATGATTCTACTGATGATGATGCGCTGACCAATGGGAGCGATCACAGTCCATGGTTGAGTTGACATTCCACATGACGACGTCTTCCAGTTGACGATGTGTATGGGCGACGAAGAAACGTCCACGCTACAAGACCGTTTCTCATCTGCAACTACAACAACAGGTTAATTTATGTAATCATAGAGCATTGGGCGATTAGATTTAGGATAGGCCTACTGTATCGTGTTATAAATAACGACTTCACTGTCTCTAAGCGATTTTTGTTCCAGTGCATTCAAAGTTAATTGTTTTAATTGATATCGATCTTTTTGGTCTCTGATAAGCGGAGATCTAAATACATGTAGAAACCTGTAAAATGTTCATTAACAATGTTAAAGGTTTAGGAAAGGATTTTCAGGAGCACAGTACCCTGGTCTCGAGTACACGACGAACATTTTAAAACAAATATTTAGGAGGCACAAATATCATTTCCTTTTTGTCAGATTGGAAAATAGGTTAAACGAATTAGATGCTAAAACAGTATCAGCTACTAGTTTGAATGCTTTTAAAAGTAAGTTAAGTACATTTTGATTTTGCTTTAGGCATTTGATGATAGGTCCTCTTAGATAGATTTATACATTGTGATTAGAGTGCAGAATTACGAACTGAAATTTAAAATGTGAGCTGTTGTAGCATTGTATATATATAAGCTTACTACGAAATGTGTTTTTGTGTTGACTCAAAGATAACAGTTGTGATTCGACAAACAGAAGATGAAATAGAGTTAATCTGACTGACAGTGGTGTCTTAATTTGGGAAATCCTTCTAAACCACTCAAAACTTAGTTGCTACTATTGTTGCTATTTATTATATATACAGGGTGTCTACGAAAAAAAACCCCAGCAGGAAAACTTTGATTTCTTAAAAGTTCCTAAATATATTTCTATCAAAATTGCCACACTTGTGCAGTACATATTTGCCCACCTTTCTGCCAATTTTCATTTCATTTGCTTGTAAGATGGCTATTTTGTGAGATATTAAACTCAAAATTCTATTTTTACGAATCAGCAGACAAAATTTTATTGATTATCTAGAAATTTCAACTTAAACCACAATATTGTTCAAGATGGTTATCGGACATAATTGCAAACCCTAACCCAAACCCTAACCTTAATTGCAAAATATGTTCGGTATCCAAAGCCAAGCTCCCGCAATGTCTGAATTCGCATCTTATCTTCATTCGATATATTACCCATTTTGAAAGTTTAAATCAAACTTTTATTGCTATGTCGAATTCTGTGAGTTTAAAAACATGTTTACAAAATTGCATTCGATTTAAACTTTACTACTACTACTGCAACAACAACAACAACTGCTACTAATACCACCAAAATTGACATGAAGCCAAATTTATGTGAAGCTATAGGTATTTAGGCCTGTCCTGCTGCGACTGAGTAGTAAAAATCAAAGTTTGACTTTGATATCTCACAAAATGGTTACCTTACATGCAAATGAAATGAAAATTGGCAAAAAGGTGGGAAAATATGTGCTACACCAGTGTGGCAATTTTGATTGAAATATATTTAGGAACTTTTAAGAAATCAAAGTTTTCCTGCTGGGGGTTTTTTTCGTAGACACCCTGTAAAAACTGGAACGTACTTTCGTTGTAATTATCAAATGTTCGTTTATTTTAGAAACAAAATGATTTGAAACAGAACCGGACAACCGCTATGAAAACAGCAAAATTTCGCAATGTGTGACTAAATAATTCTAGGCAGCCTACCTTACCTCACCTATGTAATGTTTTGTATTATAAAATTATCAGAATTTTAGATACAAAAGAAAAGGTTCTAACCTTTGATGCACTCATAATTGACTTCCAGATACAGAATGAGAAATGCTGGAAAACATGGTCTTGGCGTTTCATTGGAAATTTCGAGCATTCGAATTGTGCATTCTGCTTTTCTGGAACATTTTCTATCCATGAAGTCCAGAACATCTGCAGAACATCCAATTGCACCCAATCCAGGACCCAATGCATCGACTTCTTCTTTTGTGATGCATCTCCCAATGCGCATGCGTCCATAGATGGCACTTTTCATCAAAATCACATCACCTTGTGGACATCGAGGGTGAAAGATTTCCATAGGACAATAGTCTTGAATTGCTAAATGCAGACAACATGAAGACAGCATATTCAATCACATCTGCGCTCTTATACCTTAAAGTAGCCTGATTATATCTACAATATTTGTGGCAAACAGAAAATTATTAACAACCATTAGTAAGCAGCAGCTCGCATTTTTGGACACATAATAAGAAAGGGCGGACTGAAAATCTGGCAGCAACAGGAAAAATAGAGGGACAAGGAGCAAGGGAAGACATAATAAATACACAGATAGACCTTGGAGATTTAGAGGAGAAACTGGAATCAGACAACATTCAACTAATTAAGACAGTCAGAAACAGAGCAGAATGGAAATCTATGGTCGCTGACGCAGCATTATTATTATTATTATTATTATTATTATTATTATTATTATTATTATTATTATTATTACGAACATTTCTATAGCGCAAATTATCGCAAAGCAGCAAATGCACTCATGTCAGTTGCGAACCAGATCAATCAATTATATAGCACATTAAGAAGAAGAAGAAGAAGAAGAAGAAGAAGAAGAAGAAGTGGAAGAAGAAGAAGAAAAAGAAAAACAGCAAGAACAAGAGGATGAAAAAAGATCGACTTGGAAGCTGACCGTGATATCGCCTCTAAAAGTCGGAATGCAACGTAATGCAGCGTTCGAAGCATGCTTTGTAATGTTATCGAACGTAAACGTTTTGACAAGCGTGCAGTGAAGTTGCCAAAGATTGATTATATTTGCTTAGCAGCTCCGTATCAAATACCTGGCAAGCTCCTTTTGAAAAAAAACTAAATACAGCTTCTCTTTTGCTTGTCAATGTCCCGGTAAAAAGAACGCTGTTTTTATGGTATAGCAATAGGATCTTCATTGCGACATTACTTGAACCTACTTAGGTCCATTATTCAGACGCTCTTTATAGAGAATTTTATTAAGACAGACACATCAGTAGAATTTGAAGTCATACCATCTTCTAATTCGTCGATGATTTCAGTTGCCTCTAGTTTTCGAACGAAAAGATTTAATAGAAATATCAAAATCGCACGAATAAATACAAGTCTCTCTTCTCTGTAATGCATAATTGCTAATACAAACAATAAGCCAGATATCAAAGCCAACTGATTCACTGTACGAAGTGACGAAGACACCCCAAATGCTGTCTAAGAGCGGATGAATTTTCGAAAAATTGCTGTGGTCAAGGCGCAAAGGCTTAATGTAGGTCGGGGACCATCTCAAACTCTATTGTTGCGTTAAAACCATTTGTAGGAGACACTCGCATCTTGGACCCTGTGTCCTTAGTTTAGAAAATACGATCGCATATAAATAGATATTATGCACTTACTGGAAAGCGCAATAGATTGACCAATATTTCGGTAGAATAGCAAATGATATACGTTACAGCCTAATATGCATTTGTGCTATGATGACTGTCCCTATCAACGAATATGGCGATTTTGAAAGATTTCAAAGACCAACGACAACTTTCCAGTGGATGTTAAACCTGGTTTTAAGCCACTAGAAAAGTTTCACACTAAATTTGATGTTCTTAAGATTCAGCTGTGACTAAAAAATCCTTTTATTGGCCTATTTTAGGGAGCATGAGTTTGGTGCTTTGCAAAATTTTACTTTTAAATCCATGGGCGACCACAGAAATTTTACCTGTGGACACAATGGTCACGGTTAATATTTTATCAAGGTTTTAAACTTTAACTGTGACAATATTGGTATTTGCATTTTCCATTGCAATGCCTTCTCTTTCCCTAATGGGCGAGCGCTCATGTTCAAATCAATCATCAATTTATGGAAGGTGTTTTGTAAGCCACTGCAGACGAACAGCCTTTTTAATTTAAGAATTCTAATGCGCTTTTAGTCGCAGGTGTAGTAGCAGTAAATTTTGATGCGACTAAAATACAAATCTACGGGTAGATCGACGACCTTTACCTAGCATATACTGTGTTTTATTGAGTTACGTTTTGAGTTGGATTTACTGAATAAAATGTAATGCAAGAAATGTGAATGGTGTCTAAGATGTTCATTCAGAATTGTTTAAGTCTATGCTTAATAAAATATTTTTGAATTTAAATAATTTATTTGATGGGAGGTCAAACAAGAACAATATTTCAGGTTTTTATTTATCAGAAGTAGTAGACAAATTAGTACACTATTTTAAATGTTCTCTCGCCCATAGTTTGCTTTATATATAATTTCCCGGATAACTCAAAATCGGTTTTCGCAAAATCATATCGACATCAAACTCTTGTTCTAAATTTGTGCACTGAAGAGCCCTGCAATTTTTATGATAAAAAATTCATTGCGCTTGATAATTAATTTAATACGTATTTGCCACTATTTGGCATCATTGACACCGACTACGTTAGAAAATAAATATGACGTGAATTTAAATCCTCTTTTTCTGAATTAATTGACTTGATCGTTGTCGTCTTTGAAGCGACCGTCACCAACAAATACAGAATACGTTGGTTGAGTCGTAGTTGAACAATGTGCGTCGTTTACTACTGGAATAACTGTCGCTCCATTTCCACTCTCAATCATTGTCCGTTGACTTTCGAACGGATTGAACTGGTGCTTCAATGTCTTATATTCCCGTTTCTCATCCGATTTACAGCGTTTTCTGAAAGTTAAATAAAGTACTATTCGTATTGCTATTCCCAACTAGCTGAGATTCCAGCTATGTGCGCAATATAAATATCTGTTATTCTCAATTTGACATCATCACGTTCTATACGATTCCCCATTAGAAAGACTTCTACTAATTTTTTAATTATTCAAAAATGTAGTGGATTAATCTCATACCAACATCATTAAGGTGTAAAACCCGAACTTTCAATCTTCCAGACATATTAAATAACGCTTCTAGTACATATTATGACAAAATAGTCACCACCTTCTCAGAAACACTGCCCCGAAACAGACGACAGCCAAGCAAATCGAAACACTGAATCCAACAATTGCCACAATCCACAAAACTGAAACACAACAAAGGCGTTTAGATAATAAAATAGCAATGCACTCGAAAAATTGATTTGTCAATTCAATTTTTTGAAACGATTTGAAAAATGATCGAAAAGCAGTGAATCATATAGAAATTGTAAAATACTACAACATGCTTGCTCTGATATGCAATTAGAATAAATCTAGAGTTCTAGACCTCCATCATAATAGCTCATTTCTTCGCGAGCAGTATAAACATAAAGCATTGTCACATAATCCAGTACTTATCATGCAATCTGCATAGCAGAAAGTATCGGATGACTTTCAACGCGAAAGCGCAAGAAGAGGATTCATTACAATAGTTTACAGAATGATAAATTCAGAGTTTAGACGATAATCTCAAAGAAATTACAAAAAGTGCAAACTTTTTCGCTACTCGTCCCAATGACAAACAAAATCAGGAGCAGTCTTTAAGAATGCTTTAAATCTCACTATAAGTTACTTCAAATGTAATTTCTTCAGTTTCTTCAATTGCATTAAAACATTGATTAAAGTTGATTAAACATTTGTTCTGAAGTTAACTCTTCAATAGTTGATATATTCGCAGTGTGCACAAACCAAGTTCGCTCCGTCTTGATTCGCTTTTAGTCTGGATTTCAGGTAGATAATCAATTTCGTCTTCCCATTTACCTACAGATTAAAGTATAATTCAGGAATAATCGAAAATGCTCTTGTGATATACTGTACTTTTAAATAGTTAAAGGACGACTGAAAGAATAATTTATGTGCCTCCAGTTAATCAGTTGCTAAATTGTTATTGATTTAATTATTGAATAAATTATTTGGAAGCCAATGCGGGGCACATTATGAGAATCAGCAGAGAGACGAAACACAGGACGTGGGATTTATTTGCATAGTTTCATTCAATCATTGTTTGGAATGTTTCTAGATTTAACATTAATATAGACTTGCCTTGTGAGCAGTTGCCGATGACTCCAATCCATTTTCCATTGTCACAGTAGAGATGCCAAGTTTTACGAGAAACATAACATCCGACGACAACTGTTTCACCTTCCCGTTTGAAATAAGCATCACTCGGTGGAATAATATCAGAACATCCCACAGCTGCAAATAACATTCGAATAACTGTACATTAGAAGAATTATTACGTGACCTAAGCTACCTACAGCAGCGGTTCTCAACCTGTGGGTCGCGACTCCGACGGGGGTCGAATGACGATTTGCCAAGGGTCGCCAGAAACCTTCCGAAATATGGAGTCGTCTCTCAAAACTTGCAATTGTACAAAATTTTCCCATTAGTAGTTATTAGTTTTTTTACTATAACTGCCATTCGAGTATAGGCATTGTAGACAATTGAATCAGAATGATTTCAACCATTTTAATTGTTGTAGCATTATTATTTTTAACATTTTACATTATGAACGAAAGCGATTTTACTGTTGGGGGTCGCCACATCATGATGAATTGAATTAAAGGGGTCATGGTACTATAAAGGTTGAGAACCGCTGACCTACAGGAAATGACTTGGAGTCAATATTTCCCCACGACGACAAGAGAGATGTCTTCATACAAAACATATATAATACAAATGCCAATTCAGAGTTTAGATGATAATCTCAAAGAAATTACAAAAATTACAACCATTTTCGCTACTCGTCCCAATGACATACAAAATCAGGAGAAATCTTTTAAGAATGCTTTAAATCTCACTAAACTTCAAACGTGATTTCTTCAGTTTCTTCAATTGCATTAAAACATTGATTAAAGTAGATTAAACATTTGTTCTGATTACCTCTTCAATAGTTTATACATTCGCAGTGTGCAAACCAAGTTCATTCTTGATATATATATATATATATATATATATATATATATATATATATAACACTTTAAAACTAAGAACAAATTGATTATCTCCCTAAGTCTTTCACCTTCAAATTTGAGAATGAATTCTTCGTTGTTTTCTCTGGTGGTCGTCGTGTTATCCGCGGATGATCTTAGATAAACGTCGACAGAGTTTCCTGTTGACGAATAAATCTCTTCTTCTCTTTCCGATCCAGATGTGCATTCGGTCGAGTTTCTTTTCGCTGCTTTGTCAACGATTATCATCACGTGACTGGTGGAGCTGGAGCATTTCTCGTTGACCTTTGCTACTTTAGAGGAGGAGGAGGAGGAGTGTAGAGGAGCAGTTGTCTTAAAGATGATTCTACTGATGATGATGCGCTGACCAATGGGAGCGATCACAGTCCATGGTTGAGTTGACATTCCACATGACGACGTCTTCCAGTTGACGATGTGTATGGGTGACGAAGAAACGTCCACGCTACAAGACCGTTTCTCATCTGCAACTGCACAAGCAATATCAATTAAACCGCTGATCGGACATTAAATCGTAATCATATCCTCTCGCTTCATCAGTACCTAATAGACCGGTGCTAGTGGTAGACCTAAGTGTTTGCTGAATCAGCTCATCGACAGTCGGAAAAATTGATTTTGACCCGCTATCGAAATAGTAATTATTAAAAATATTCACGATCGCTCCATAGTAGATGGCTAGACCATAGATGCGATTTCTATAAGAGTTATCCACAATGACGTATCGCAAATCCTTTGATGCATATCCTGTTTTAAAGTCATAATCAAAACTTCAATATGCCTACCTAGCAATGCAAAGTTTAGGTAAAGCTATTGAAGATGTGTAACTTGTATTGAATCGTGTTCAGGCTTTCGCAAAAAATAGGTTCTTACTTTTGATGCACGCGTAGCTGGCTTCAAGATAAAGACTGAGAAATTCTGGTAGGCAGGGTCTTGTCGTTTCAAGGGAAACTTCTATTGTGCGAATGCTGCACTCTTCCTTACGAGAACATCTTCTTTCCATGAACTCTAGAACGTCAACTGAACAACCAATTGCACGCAATTCAGGACCCAAAGCATCGACTTCTTTCTGTGTTATGCATCTTCCAATGCGCATGCGTCCATAGATAGCACTCTTCATCAGGATCACATCACCCGATGGACATCGAGGCTGAAAGACCTCTAACGGACAATAGTCCTGAATTGCTGAACAAAAACAGATAAATGTAGAGTGCATAGGCTACAATATGTGTTCATTTGCGTTGTCATCCCATATTTCGCCGAATTGTCATATCATTGGAAAAACTTACAAGAAATAGATCTTCAGGCAGCTTAGCGAAATGTAATTTAATACTATAAAATTTGTGGTTATGTTCTTCCAATTAGACCTAATCTATTTTATTTGACTTCGTTGTATAAATAAACAATAATTACTATATATAATAGCGATGCAGTCATTAATTGTGTAATATAATCATCTTTGATTGTGTCGACTTCTTTTATATTAATTTAATATTAATTGATTAAACCGCTAATTATACAGGCCAAAAGCTATCTAAAGCTTTTGAATAGTTTTGAAATTCGGCGAAATGAGACAAGACCGTTCTTTGAATGCGTCATGTCATTACGTTTTATCACAAAAATTCATCTCAAACGAATATAGCACTAAATTACTAATCTAGCAATCTAATCTATCTCACCTGGAAACATTTTCAACTAACTGTTACAGCGCACCTACATGTGAATATTAATGTCCAATAATGTTTTATTGTAGGGCTTTTCAGACTTTCACTGTCACTAAATGAATCCATCTACTCTATTTCCAATAAATTGAAGAGATTTCATTCCTGAATGTTGATCACGCTTTACGATTAACGTAATATAGTGCAATATATTAAAATACTATATTACTAATATAAACTGAATAGTGTAGGCCTACCTGCTTCCACGTTATCGTTGAAATCAGCTGCATCCAGAATTCCGATAAAGATATTTACTAGAACTATCACAATCGCGACGTCCATGACAACCATATTGGTTTTAAAATGCAATATTGGCAAAATTTACATTTTTCCTGAACCGTTCAAAACGAAATGATCGACTATTCACAGTGATTATGACGCTCTAGTTCTCTGTCGTATACGCGGATGAATCTGCAAATAATTATTATGAATGTCGCCATGCATGATAACTTTTTTCTGGTCAGGGACCATCTCAAAGTCTATTTGATTGTTTAAAATTAGGAGGATGCAGAGTAGTACAAGCGCTCCTTATTTAATTGCCTATACTTGCAGTAAAGACATCCATAAAAGATACGGCTACAGCACTCGATGATGGAAATTCTAAAGCATTTTGGTCATTCAGATATTTCTCATTTTCTTTGGTCCGATATTCATTTCATTCATTCAACATTCAATATTGCTGGACCAACCTTCTGGAACGCCCTCCCGACGCCGCTTATAGCCTTGCTGGCTTCGATCAGTCACTACTTTCGTCAGAAAGAAGCTGCAGACTTACTTGTTTAATAGCCAACACTGACTGACATTAGCGCATTTGCTGCACTGCGAACTTGCGTTTAGAAATAATAATAATAATAATAATAATAATAATAATAATAATAATAATAATAATAATAATAATAATAATAATAAAATAATCCACCCGTCCTTCGAACCACTTCAATTTTTATTGGCTACTTCACAAAAGCAAACATGTGGTCAAACTTCGCAAAACTGTTACCCAAATTCATAAAATTTAATTAGACTTTTGCTATAAAACCGTAAATACATTTTAGCTTACTGTATTGTGTACATAAGGTAAGCCCTAAAGGTAAAGTTCATCCGTAAGCTCTGTGCCCGTAGGTGCCGGTTTCATGACCATCAGCCCATAGATGGCTAAGCTATTCATCGGCGAACGGATGGCCAGTCATTCCGCCGATTCTATGGTTACCTTCGCAATATTGCCATTGCTCCTCATTTTACCACCACGAAAAAGGCTGAGTCGACCTTAAGGGCTCCTGCGGGACTCGAACCCTCGACCTCCTGCTCCATCATCCAACGTTTTACCACTCTGCTAACTTCCCGCCCCATACAATGTGTACATACATGTCATTATTCGGTTTTTCGCTAGAGGGCAACTCAGATCGTTCGTCCAATTTTCTCACTACTTTACCCTGCGACTACAATGCCAGGAGCGCCTCTGAGTAGAAATAGAAGAGGCGCTATACAAATTCCACACTACATTACATTACATAAGTGAACCGAAGAAATGACATGAGTCACATGACTAAAAGATCAACAACACGTGTGACTATATCAGATGTAACAGTAGAGAACATGCGACGTATTGTAATACACGAATGATCTGAGCTGCCCTCTAGCGAAAAACCGAATAATGACATGTATGTACACAATACACTAAGCTTAAATGTATTTACGATTTTAAAGCAAACGTCTAATTAAATTTTACTATAGAAAATATTATATTTAACGTTTTAATTACTTTAGCAGGCAAACAAAAATGGAATGAATCCGACTTGTAAATAATAATTCGTTTTATTAGAAATCGTATTAACACACCATTTCTTCGCTATTTCCCGGCCGCATAAGAGAGTTGAGGGCAGCTGATGGTTATCGCTTCTCGGCCTTTTGGCTAAGATCAAAGTGTAGTATCTGTTCTTATCAGCTTAATATCTGATACGTCCCCTATCCGGGGACATCGATATTAAACTGATTTTTGGACTTAGGAGAAGATGCAGGGGCTTGCTCCGGCTTCTCCACGGGTTGGCTCGGTATTGCAGTACCTCCGGGATCGGCCCACTCCCCTCTGGGGAGAAAACTAACAAAGGATAAGTTTATAGGATTGTAAGAATGCCGATAGTCTTTGAGCAGAGTTTTAACTTTTTCGAAATGTAAAGTGTTGGTTTTGCCAACTTTACATCTGTATTTACTCTGGTTACGTTAGCTACAAGGTAATTACTAATTATGTAGACCTAATGATCCCATGTAAATCAGTTTTTAAAAGTAATCAACATCAGTCTGGATCCTCGTGAATATGTGTCAGCCGACAGTCATATTCAATAGAATGTCCTCAGCTATGCAGATAAATGCCCCTTCAGCTATGTAGGTAACAAGCCCACATAGGATAGGCGTCGTCCTCGAAAAAACTTGTTCTCGACAGCAGATCAATTTTGCCTTTGCTGCCAAATTGGTGATGTGGTCTGTCTTGGATCTGTCGTGGTCATTTTATGCGGACTGATTCCAGTTCTTCAAAACGGTATCAAGCAGTGTCCCGGTTACAGTAGAGCAGCATTAATATGACCATACAGATAGCGCTACATGGCACAGACAGAGAGAAAATCTTGGAGGTCAATTATTCGTCACTCTGGCCAACCTTCATCGCCTCTTCAACACCGTTACTTTCTCTGCCCAAGGGAAGTTTTGATCCCATTGCAAAGTCACCTCAAAAAATTAAAAATGCAAGGAAACTCATTAAAATATTTGTTCGCCAGTCAAGTGGGGAGTTTAGCCCAAACCCCCTTGGTTAAAACCCCTGTCGGACCGTATAATCTATACGGAGAAGATATTTTTGAAACGATTAAGGATTTGTAAGGTATTCTAATAGCTGATTCAACAAATGTGTCACATTTTAAATCTTAGGATAGTATTTGTACGCTCTTAATTAACCGAGAGCTAATATCTACAAACTGAAATAACACAAGTCTTCACAAGACAACGCATCCATTTCGCGTTATTGGCCAACCACATTTTGCAAATCTTGACAGATCGATCACCATCCTCTATCTATTTGAAGACAACACCGGACATGACATTGTGAAGTATTGACGGTATACTTAATGTTTAAATTTTGAAATCAAATATCAATTTCGAAGATCCTATATCTCGGTGTTCTTTCATTTCTCCGACTATAGCGAGGGCTAAATGAATTTAACTAGACAATTTGACTTCACTGACACGGCGTGGGTCAGAAAATGAATACGATGTCAGCGAAGTCGTCCGTTTGACTTAATTGACTTGATCGTTGTCGTCTTTGAAGCGACCGTCACCAACAAATACAGAATACGTTGGTTGAGTCGTAGTTGAACAATGTGCGTCGTTTACCACTGGAATAACTGTCGCTCCATTTCCACTCTCAATCATTGTCCGTTGACTTTCGAACGGATTGAACTGGTGCTTCAATGTCTTGTATTCTCGTTTCTCATCCGATTTATAGCGTTTTCTGAAATTTGCACATAGGCCTACATTTGTTGATTTTCAGCAGCCATAAAATACTAAATAAGATTGTTGCTCAGTCAATAAAGCTTTAACTTTTTAATTCGATGCAGGTATCGGTTTTATTGACTGCGATGAGCTTAACGGGCCACCGATCAAATATCTATCTTATCGAAGACTTTCCGCTGACCAAATACAAAGCCAGAGACCGTTCCCGAATATTCCTACACTGTCACAAATTTCTACTTGGATGAACTAGAAACGCGACCACTTACAGTAGAGTTTCCATTAGTTAGCTCGAAGGAATGTTCAACTTGTTATTTCTGATTCTATCTACTTTCTCATAGAATAGAGCTGAAAAATCGTGCAATATATTTATGTATTCTTACCTTTTGAGGAACACTGCCCCAACGCAGATGACTGCCAAGCATATTGACACAACGAATCCACCAATTGCCACGATCCACAAAACTGTTATAACAGAAACAATGCTCGTATAATGAGTCAGCCTACTATTACGCTTGAAATCTAGGTTTTCCAATCGATATTCTTGCAAAACGTCTTAGAAAATCCTTTTAAATACCGTTAATTAATTTGAATGACAAATTCTGCAAACGTTTGCGTTGATTTGTAATCAGACTAAGCGATGTCTTCTTTTGTTTTGTTGAACCTTCGTTTTCCTTTAAAAGCATTTTCCATAAGTGCTGGAGCCATTATACAATGAGATTTGTATTTGGCTTTTAAAAACGTTTAATTAAAGCACCGATCAATTAAAAGATCCATTTTTTCTGAGCTTTAATAATTAAAGGATCCATTTTTTCTAACTAATAATTAGAATTCATAGAGCATACAAACCGAGTTCGCTGTTAACTGATGTGACTTTAGTCAGAACTTCCAGTACCGACTCAATGTCCTCTTCAATTTGCCTACAAAAATAGCGTTGTACCCAGACCTGAAACCGAGATCTTTCTACATGTACACTGCAAGAATTTCGAACGATCTTTTTGTACCTCGCATTAAATGATGATAGAACCACAACAACAACAACAACAACAATAATAATAATAATAATAATAATAATAATAATAATAATAATAATAAAGATAATGCAATTTGAAAACTTCTCTGTGAATTTTCTTATATTCTTAAATTAGCTAAATGCATCTAATCATTCGCATTTCAATCTGAATTTTATAAATACATTTATAACGTTGAACTGCGATGAGCCTACCTTGTGAGCAGTTGCCGATGACTCCAATCCATTTTCCGTTGTCACAGTAGAGATGCCAAGTTTTACGAGAAACATAACATCCGACGACAACTGTTTCACCTTCCCGTTTGAAATAAGCATCACTCGGAGGAATAATATCAGAACACCCCACAGCTGCAAATGACATTCACATGACAGCGCATCATTATTATCAGAAGTATCTAAGAATACTTAGTAATTTCGGAAATTCTTACGATCATTTATTAGGGCGTCTGACCTTGGAATTTGAGGATGAATTCTTCGTTGTTTTCTCTGGTGGTCGTCGTGTTATCCGCGGAGGATCTTAGATAAACGTCGACAGAGTTTCCTGTTGACGAATAAATCTCTTCTTCTCTTTCCGATCCAGATGTGCATTCGGTCGAGTTTCTTTTCGCTGCTTTGTCAACGATTATCATCACGTGACTGGTGGAGCTGGAGCATTTCTCGTTGAC
Organism: Metaphire vulgaris; assembly: GCA_018105865.1. Classification (NCBI taxonomy): domain Eukaryota; kingdom Metazoa; phylum Annelida; class Clitellata; order Crassiclitellata; family Megascolecidae; genus Metaphire; species Metaphire vulgaris. The sequence continues at coordinate 88,562 of JACLAT010000132.1, read as the reverse complement.
CTTTGCTACTTTAGAGGAGGAGGAGGAGGAGGAGGAGGAGCGTAGAGGAGCAGTTGTCTTTAAGATGATTCTACTGATGATGATGCGCTGACCAATGGGAGCGATCACAGTCCATGGTTGAGTTGACATTCCACATGACGACGTCTTCCAGTTGACGATGTGTATGGGCGACGAAGAAACGTCCACGCTACAAGACCGTTTCTCGTCTGCAACTGCAGAAGAACAAAGTTAATTAAACTTTAAAAGTAATATCTGCAGAACGATGGTCCCGTTTCTCGTGTCCAACTGCGAAATAAGACTTGATTTAAACAGCAATAGACTATAGACACTGAATTACTATTGAAATGCACATGAACAGCTATCGTCGTCAGCATTTGATAAATTTGAAGAAGCACTCACGACTTATCTGCGTTATCTGCGCTTTTATTTAGACCTATTATTGAATTTTTGACGGACTATGTTGACACTTATCGTGTTATAGTTGTATAGCCATCTAGCGTTCACTAAGTTCATTTGAGATAATCTCGGAATCTGCTGCAAATTCTAAATAACCATCTGAACGGTCGACAAAAATTAGACCCATTTTGACTGTCAACAAATAACAACTCTCTTTAAAGCATAACTTTATTTTCGTCTTCTCACAAAATAGACCTACGTTATAAATTTTTTTAGTCTGTCTCTCTGGAAAACTAATAGTTTAAAATGAATTGTATTATTCATTTCATGTCGTGCGCAAACCAGTAAGTGGCCGCCGTCATTTCTCTTCTGTTCATTCGTTGGTGTATTTGCTGTTTCGCATGGCGTGGCCGACGGTAGATAGCGCAGTTTGTGAGATCAAATGAGTTTCCGTAATTCGCAGTGGTATTGGCAATTCTGAAGACCTCTATGTCTATAACGGTTCTAGTCAAAGGAATTAGCAGGGCTTTCCAGATACTTTTGTTTTCAAATTCTTGATCGCAATGCTGATCTTCCCATGCTTTCGCTGGTTTGATCAGAATTGCTGAGCGCTGTGCCCACAGTCAATCTGATTTTTGCATTCTTTGTGCAGCGAGCGTTTTGATTAAATTATACTACCTAGGTTGTCTTAGCGAATGTATCTTAAAGTTTAAATCTATTTCTATGTTTAATTTAAATAATATTCAAATGGAATGAGTCTTCAGTAAGATGACCTGGATGACTAAATAAGATGACTAAAGATTATCGTATTGACGCATCTTCTCAAATTAATTTCATAATGAAGATTCTACCTCACCTTTGATACACTCATAGCTGGCTTCTAGATAAAGACTGAGAAATTCCGAAGAACACGGTCTTGTCGTTTCGAGGGAAATATCGAATATACGAAGCCTGCATTCTGGTTTGCGAGAGCATTTTATATTCATGAAGTCCAGAATATCTGCAGAGCAACCTATTTCGCGAAATTCCGGACTCAATGCATTCACTTCCTTCTGTGTGATGCATCTTCCAATGCGCATGCGTCCATAGATGGCGCTTTTCATCAAGATTACATCACCCGTTGGACATTGAGGATGGAAGATCTCAGAGGGACAGAAATCCTGAACTGAAAATCACATACAAAGTCAAAAGGAAATAATCTTTAATCAAGTCAAAGTACAATGAAAAGATACGCAAATGTAAAAGTCGATGTAAGCGATTGCTTGAAATATCCTATCTCAAAATATGAAACAATTATTACAATGAGACATGTCATGGATTTGATTATAGTAGAATATTAATCGCAAAAACAGTGGTTTCAAGGGCGGCGTCAAATGTGGAAAATAGCCCAGGTCATTTATTTCCAGAGTTTTCAAGTAGGCCTAATTAAGGTGTAGACTACTCTTTCGCTCAACGTCATACTAAAAAGAATTATTCTTGCAGCCGATAGGATTAAGATATATAAACATTCTTTGCCCTCCGGACCCGTTCTGTTGGCTTTATATGGATATAGTTATAAAGACATTTGAAACAATTTACAGAATTTGAAGCCCTACCATCTTCTAATTCGTCCTTGAATTCAGTTGCGTTAAGTTGACGAGCGCAAAAATACAATAGAAATATCACAATTCCGCGTTCAAAAACAAACTTACAGCTTTTAAAATTCATCATTGCGAATGCAGCTAAAAAGACACCCTGCAGCGAAGTGATCGACTGGGCGATGTGATGAGACGCTCACAAGTTTCCTACACGCGGATGAATTGGCGTGATTTTGCTATGATCATCACCTAATTAATGGATTCTAGGTCGGGGACCATCTCAAAACATGTAATCGCGTTATGAGAGTTTTGCAAGCCATAAGGTAATCGTGTTTTTCATTTCTAGCGAAGATATGCATTGGGTGCTTAACCGTCATATTATTTATATAAAAATACTGCCTGACCTGAATACTCAATTCTCTTGATTCGGCTGTAATAATAATTCACGGCGTAGCCAGGGTTCCGGGATAGGGGCACCAAGGCTTTTACAGACCTACTTTTCCAATCCAGGCTAAGGACTTGAAGGAACGTGGTCAGCTCCCTTGAGCCTCCATTGAAAGAGGTCTGGCGGATCTCACACAAAAATCTTGAGGTAATTGCAGAGCAAAATCTTGAGGTATTGCACCTAGAGTGTATTTTTCAGACTACAGGACAGCATATTTGCAAACCCCAACTTAAGAAATGTTTTCGGATCATTGGTGCTCCTAATGGAATATGACGCGGATCCACAGCGGGATCCAATTTAGGATCATCATCATCATAATCATTAAGGGCGTAGCCAAGAATTTGATTTGGAGGTATACTGTGATTGGGGGGGGGTATAAATCTTTAAGAAACTTTGAAAATCTTTAAAAAACACATTAAAAATTGTAAGGTTGTCTGATTTTGGGGCAGGGTATATATACCGATATAGGCCTACTCCCCGTCGCTACGCCCCTGATAATCATTATTATCGTCATCGTCATGGTCTTCATAATCATAATCATCATCATCGGGTCCTTCTTTCTTCATCGTCTGAATTTCTGCCTCCTCGGCAGAACGGATGATACGAATCAGTTGTCTCTTCTTTCTGTCTTCCTTGAAGGTGATGCTGGGATTTCATCCCCCTCTCTTCTTCTATGTCGTCTGTCCATCTGCGGTTTGGTCGATCTCGCTTCCTCTATCAGGGCATCATGCCCTGTTGTATTAGGCCTACAGTTCTCTGCATCGTCTTCATGGCTTCTCTGTGCATGTCCAAAGATAGACAGTTTTCGTCGTCGACACATTCTTAGAAGCTTTCATTTGGTATTAGATGACTTTAGCCAGGGTTTTTTTGGTAAGAAAAAATATTTTCCGCAACGCAATAGTCGGAAACCAATTGTCAACATGACGTAGTGTTACTATAATCAATACAATAGGGGATGCTGAAAGTTGACAGTTGTTGACAAAGGGAGGGGTCAAAATTGCCCCAAAATTGTGGCTATAATCAATGGACAGCCCCTAAGTAGATTCTGTTCTTGAATAACATTTTTGCCTCAAATTCCTCCCATTCACGGTATCAGTAGAAGTCATTTCCCTCTGTTGACGCATAAGTGAATTTATGAAATGTATAATCCATTTAAAATGTCCAATAAATTAATTATCCAACGTTCACTCATATACTGTAAAATGACTTCCACATATCATAAGATTTAGCTGGCTTAAGGTTTAAATAATTAATTTAATTCACTTAACATTTGGCTTTTAATATTTGTTCCATCTGCGGTGTATAATATTGTAATTTATCTTAATTTATTCAAGATTGATCTGTCAAAATATACCAGATGGCCAAACACACTATATCAGCGGTTCTCAACCTTTATAGTGCCGCGACCCTTTTAATTCAATTCCCCATTATGTGGCGACCCCCCAACGGTAAAATTATTTTCGTTCACAATGAAGCTGCTAAAAATAATAATGCTACGACAATCAAAATGTTCGAAATCGTTATTATTTAATGTCTCCATGTCTAATATGTCTATCCTCGAATGACAATTATAGTAAAACAACTAGTACGTCGTAACTACGACTGAGGAAATTTTGTACAATAACAAGAAAAGAGACAACTCCATATTTCTGATGGTCTCGGGCGACCCCTGGCAAATCGTCATTCGACCCCCTTGGGGGTCGCGACCCACAGGTTGAGAACCGCTGCACTATATCATATTGAATGAAGTTTATTTCTAAACACTGTTATAATAGTCAAATACTACGGTTTGGTCACTGCAAGGAGGCATACGTTTGCTTCTCTCCCTCCCTCCCCGTCGCTGGCGTAGGCAGTTCCAGAATAAGGAGAGTCCTCATCTCTACACAACTAGGTCTGACCTGACAAGTGGGTTTTGAGGAGATGCACAGATAGAGCTTGGGGAGATAAACGGCTGAAAATTTCAAGGAATTTTTCGATTCAGATATTAGGATTTTGAGCACGTTTTCGTCAGCCGGTGTTCCAGAATAGGAAGGAGCTGAACTTGACCTGGTGTCAATGGAGACTTGGGACAGCGACTTCAGCAAAACAGGGATAATATAATCTTGGACTTCTGAGCAATTTAACGTCAGTATTATTAATGACTGTTGTTGTTTGTTTCTATCGTTGACGTAGGAATATTGAAATCGCTGTGGTTACAGTATTATTGATTGTAATAATTTCATAGACGCAGCCAATGCGAATGTCAGCGTTGTCAAGAGAATCCTGTAAATTGACGCTTTTTCTGTCGTTTCTTCAGAAGCGGCTGGAGGCGGAGGAACCCCTCAGATTCACTGCCCTCAGGCTCGGACATTCGTGCAGGAGCGGCGCTGGGATTTGTTGGCTGGGTGGGTCTAATGAAATCTACACAACCAGGACTCGGCTCAGACTACTCCTCCCCATACCCCTCCCCCAATCAAAATTTCTCTGCGGATTTCCACGATTTTCATCGGGAGCCCCTGCCCGAGGCTGGGTGGGTCTAGCGCCACCCCTGCATTCTTAATGGCTGGTGGGTGGGGTCCGGGCTGCCAGTGAACAGAGGCGGACTTTGCTTTCAGCCAATTCTCAAAATAAAATACAAAAAATCAAGAGGCCCAAAGCCTCATTCTTCTTCTTGTTCTTCTTGTTCTTCTTCTTCTTGTTCTTCTTGTTCTTGTTCTTCTTGTTCTTGTTCTTCTTCTTGTTCTTGTTCTTGTTCTTCTTCGTCTTAATTTTGAATCTTCTTCTCATTCCTTTTCCATCATATTTCTCTTCATCTTAATCTTCTTCTTCTTCCTCCTCCTCCTCCTCCTCCTGCTTGTCTTCATCTTTAATCTTCTCATTCCATTTTCAAATCATACTCCTCTTCATCTTAATCTTCTTCCTCATCCTCTCAATTTTTTCTTCTTCCTCCTCCTCCCTGTCTTCATCTTTAATCTTCGTCTCCTTCCATTTTCTCATCATACTCCTCCTCTTCATCCTCATCCTCATCTTCATCCTCTCATCTTTCTTCTTCCTCCTCCTCCTCGTCTTCATCTTTAATCTTCTTCCATTTTCACCTCATACTCCTCTTCATCTTAATCTTCATCCTCATCCTCTCACCTTTCTTCTTCCTCCTCCTACTCCTCGTCTTTAATCTTCTTCTTCTTCCTCCTCTTCTTCTTCTTCTTCTTCTTCCATTTTCACCTCATACTCCTTTTCATCTTAATCTTCTTCCTCATCCTCTCACCTTTCTTCTTCCTCCTCCTCCTCGTCTTCATCTTTAGGCTTCTTCTTCTTCCATTTTCACCTCATACTCCTCTTCATCTTAATCTTCTTCTTCATCCTCTCACCTTTCTTTTTCTTCCTCCTCCTCCTCGTCTTCATCTTTAAGCTTCTCTTTCCACTTTCTCCTCACACTCTTCATCTTAATATTCTTTCCCATCCTCTCATCTTTCTTCTTCTTCCTCCTCCTCATCCTCGTTTTCATCTTTAATTTTATCATTCCATTTTCACCTCATACTCCTCTTCATCTTAATCTTCCTCCTCCTCCTCTTCGTCTTTCTTCGTCTTCCTCTTCGTATTTATTCTTCTTTTTACCTGCTTCTCTTCCTCCTCTTCTTCTACTGCAGGTCTAGACTTAAACACATCTATTCCTGACTGCATATCCGCCTTAACCTGGAATCTGGAAGTACGGACTGACCTTTGGATTACAACCTCGATTCACCACGGACAATGATTCACGACTACGATTATTCACTGAAGCGACCATCGACTGGTGCTGATGTACTACTACAATGGCACTAAAGAAGTCTACTACTACTACTACAACAACTACAACTACAACTACTACTACTACTACTACTACTACTACTACTACTACTACTACTACTACTACTACTACTACTACTACTACTACTACTACTACTACTACTACTACTACTACTACTACTTCCTCATCTCCCTCTTATCATTCGTCTTCCTACTCCTATTTCTCCGCTTCTTCTTTCTTACCACTACTCTTATTCTTATCTTACTCCTCCCCTACTCGTCTTACTCTTCTTCCTCCTTCTCTTCGTCTGTTTCTTCCTTACTTTTTCTTTTTCATCTTTATTATTTTTTCTTATTACTACTCTACCTCTTCTTTTCTTCCTTTTCATCATCATCATCATCCTCGTCGTCGTCATCATCATCATCATCATCATCATCATCATCATCGTCATCATCATCATCATCATCATCATCATCTTCATCATAATAATCATCACCATCGTTTTCATAATAATATTAATAATAAACTTATTCTTCATCTTCTTCTTCTTCTTCTTCTTCTTCTTCTTCTTCTTCTACTACTACTACTACAACTACTACTACTACTACTACTACTACTTCCTCTCTAATTCCTCATTCTCCACGTTTCCTCTTCCCTTCGATTTATTGTCATACTTTATTATGAAGTATGCATTGGCTATCATTACTACCACTACTACTACACAATACTACTATTACCACCACCACCACCACCACCACCACCACCACCACCCCATCACCACTACCACCACTGCTACAACTGCTGATGCTGCAGCTGCTGCAGCTCCTGCTGCTACTACTACTACTACTGATACTACTACTACTACTACTACTACTACTACTACTACTACTACTACTACTACTACTACTACTACTACTGGGAACAAACCTCGTTCCCTCTGACTACCAGAGGGCAGGGTCCCATCGTTTTGCCCGCAGTCGCTAGACGGCGCCACCGAATCGCTCGGGACGAAGGGCAGGACTTGTAATCGAACGGCCTATGCAGGGACGATGGACGGATGCGATTCGATGTGTTGCGGAAGAGGATACAATACGCACAAGGAGAACCGGACGTGGAAGTGCAACTGTCGCTTCCACTGGTGCTGCTCTGTCACGTGCCACATATGCAGCGAAAAAGTAGAAGGGTTCACTTGCAAGTGATGCCACTATCATCGCCAACACAGTAATCCATCAGCAGCACACAGGACATCTGGCTGGCATTCTTGAGGCAGGAAAAAGCCACGGAATAAGAGCTCCAGAAGCTCTTGGTCTGGAGAGACTCCCTCTGCAAACGAAGTCCCATTTACAAAACTACAGGTCCACAAGGCGCTATAGAAGTGTTTTGGTTATAGAAGTGCTGGTCTGTAGCAGGATTTAACATGCTTCATCTGAGAAAATGTCTTTTCACACAAAAATGTAGTTCCAAAGGCACAAATGAATTCACGAGCGAACTTTTTCTTGGAGTTGCCGGAGGGGGTTGGGGGGAGTTGAACCCTTAGCTAACTTTGCAACCCTCACAAAAATCGCATATCGGGTACATGCAGTTTCTGTCATTCATTGAATTTCAGTTCTTAAACCCCTCCCCACCCCAACTCAAATTTCACAACTCCAACACTGGCATGATGCGATCAAATATTGCACCTAAGCTGCAGACGGACTGACTTCGTGTGACTAAGATATCTGATCATAACAATCAACCAAAACACTTCTATAGAGCCACTGTAATAATGCCCAGGCCATAAGCCGATGAGGCACCAAATCAAATCTGAATAAAAACCAAGTTAAGCCGAAGATATCAGTCCGATAGGTCAGTGGCGTTCCTAGGCTTGGTGTCACCTGAAGCGCAAATGTCTTGGTGTCATCCCCGGTTGCGGCAAAAATGCAGTGACGAGCAAACAAAAAGTTGTCTTCTTACTTTGGTGTCACCCCTCTACTGGGTGTTACCCGGTGCGGTCCGCTCCCCCTAGGAACACCACTGCGATAGGTGACTGATGGGGAACAATCTAAGGTGGATAGGCAAAGCCAAACATGCACGTCTTAAGACGTGACGATGATATACAGTATAAATCCGGAGTATGGATGTCACACACACCGAGACACAACTAGCGCCAATGTCTGCACGACAGTGAGGAACAACAAACGAAGTCAGGTAGAGTATTGGGTGGAGTGACTAAGGGGTCGTCCATTAATTATGTCAACAACTTTTGACACCTCCATTAGCGTCGCCATGAGGGGGGCAAATGGGGGCAACTGCCCCCAACCTGCCCCAGACAGATTCGCGCAAATCCGATTAGAAAGTTTTCTGTGGAAGGGGATGTGAGGGGTGGGTAAGAAATCTGATACGCTAGCCCAATTTGACCCCCCCAACCAAAAATTCCTGGCGATGCCACTGGACCTCTCCTCCCTTGTCAACAACTGTCAACTTTCAGTGATCCCCCTATAATTATGTCAAAAACTTTTGCCCCCCCCCCCCGATCTAAGATCAGTGACGGGTCTCCCTAAAAAGTGTAGAAGATTATTATTTTTCGGCGGTGACCATTTTTCCCTTTGTTTTGTTCACCAAGTGTCATAAAATGGTGATGATGACCATGTTTGTTTCTATCGTTGACGTAGGAATATTGAAATCGCTGTGGTTACAGTATTATTGATTGTAATAATTTCATAGACGCAGCCAATGCGAATGTCAGCGTTGTCAAGAGAATCCTGTAAATTGACGCTTTTTCTGTCGTTTCTTCAGAAGCGGCTGGAGGCGGAGGAACCCCTCAGATTCACTGCCCTCAGGCTCGGACATTCGTACAGGAGCGGCGCTGGGATTTGTTGACTGGGTGGGTCTAATGCAATCTACACAACCAGGACTCGGCTCAGACTACTCCTCCCTATACCCCTCCCCAATCAAAATTTCTCTGCGGATTTCCACGATTTGCTCGGGTGCCCCTGTCCGAGGCTGGGTGGGTCTAGCGTCGCCCCTGCATTCTTAATGGCTGGTGGGTGGGGTCCGGGCTGCCAGTGAACAGAGGCGGACTTTGCTTTCAGCCAATTCTCAAAATAAAATACAAAAAATCAAGAGGCCCAAAGCCTCATCCTTCTTCTTTCTTCTTCTCCCTTACCTTCCTCGTCATCTTTAATATTCTTTTTCTCCTCTTCTGCTTCTTGTTCCTCTTTCTAATCATCTTTCTTCTTCTTCCTTCGCTCTTCTTATTTATCTATGCTATTCTTCTTCTCCTCCTCTTCTGCTTCGTTTTCTTCCTCCTCCTCATCTTTCTCTTCTTCATTCTCTCTATTCTTTCGTCTTATTTATTCATGCTATTATTCCTCTTCTACTCCTCTTCTGCTTCTTTTTCTTCTTTCTCTTTATCTTTCTTCTTCTTCCTTTTCTCTTTTTCTTCTTATATTTATTTCTCTTCTTCATCTTCTCCTACTTTTCTCCTTCTTCTTCGTCATCCCCATCTTTCTTTTTCGTCCTCCTCCTTCTCTCGCTCTTCTTCTTCTTTCCTCTTACATTTATTTTTCTTCATCTTTCTTCCTCCTTCTCCTTTTCTTCTTCCCACTCTTCATCTTTTTATTAGAATTTTCTTAAAACATTTCGCACCAATTTGTGCATTATTTGTGCCCGATAGCATCACAGTCGTGACTGCCGTCCATTGATTTATGTATTGACTCAATTACTCGACGAAATAGCCGACAGTGGATATTCTAGCCATCTAGACATTGGGGGAGTTTAAAAATGTTTGGGGGCCGAAACATTGGAGATGTCATATTACTTGCCATAATGTCAAAATTTAGGGGGAGAAATTTCAAACTTAGGGGGGAATTCCCTCCCAGAGAATGCCTAGAGCCCTAGAATAAACACTGGTCAACAAAATTCGAAGACCTGTTTCATGACGGAAAGCAATTCGTCGTGATTGTAAAGGTGGAACGGGTCGGAATTGCCAATAATTATCATTTAGGCCTGATATAAAATGTGTGGTCCTGAAATACGCGGTGGAGCATATGCCTTAAATGTAGTTGATATCCACTCGTTTCAAAAGTCCAATAGCCACTTTAAGATTTATCGAATCTTTAATAATAATAAGTTAGATGAATACTTTAGGGAACAAACTCACGGGCGTCGTTAATAGGCCTGTCCTTGAAATCAATAAGCTGTGCTTACAACTAATTCAAGGGCTTAATTTCACTACCTTCGTTATGTTTAATAATTATAAACACTGGACAACAGTAAAAATGTAACTGATTTATAAATGTCATAATCTGCAGTGTTTTGGTGTCTCGAACACGTATATGACTATGAAAATTTTTTGCTGGGTCTAGTTTTGAAAATAATTAATTTAGCTTATTTTCGATGTTTCACCGTGGAAATTTACCTAATAGAACTGTAAAAATCCTAAACAAGCATAAGATTATGAAACATTGCTTCACATTGCATAATGCCACCACACTCACATCATACAGAGTTTATTGCATCATTTTCTGATGCAATGCAGAAATACTGCGAGGCTGCTGCTGATGCAAGCTGACGTCAGCAGTGCATTATACAGTATATAGACCAGTCAAAAGGTTTGAGCTTTTAAAATATTTCAGACTTCGTGGGAGGTTTTAGTTAATGTTACATGAAACTGTTAGTATTTTATTCATTTAGTTAAAAGACTAAGCCTCGAAAGTGCATAAATATACTGTAGACAATTTCTGTTATATTTGTGGGGAAGCGACATTTGCCAAATATAAGAAAGGTATCACTTCTCAAGTGATAAGGCATATAACCTTTACTTTTGATGCAAGATTTTGGACCAAGACAAGACAAGTCTTGGGGCCCCTCATATATGCTGGACTACATGTGCAGCGCAACTGTTACAGTGACTGAATGGAAAATGGTCATCAATGCCATTTGCAGTCCCCATGGTGTGGAGAGAGCCAATTAACCACACAAATGCCTGTTACTTCTGCTTGGTTCCTCCTCTTTCCGGCGGATAAAAGAAACAAGCGAAATCGAGATTAGTGTACCCCAACATTCCGTCAGCATTGAGACCAGTTCCACATGGTGAGGGACTTCCAATTCCCGAACCTCCAGCAGAATATCATCTTGATTCCTCTGATGAAACGGAGATGAGTCGACCGCTTCTCTTAGTCCTTCGGCATGCAGTGATTAAAATCTCCATTGTGGCATATCATCAACCCCACACAAAATAACACAGGATGAACTAAATGACCTGGTTCGTGATTTGGACTTATCCAAGAACAAAGCAGAATTGCCAGGTTCAAGACACCAACAATGGAATCTTCTAGAAGACGATGTCACAACTACTACATATCGAAAGCGACACCAGCATTTGGAGTCTTTCTTCAGAAAGGAAGGTAATCTGGTATTTTGTTTCGATATTGATGGCCTCATGTATGCCTTAGATATCACTTATGACCCAGAAGAATGGAAACTATTTGTAGATTCATCGAACTTGAGTCTTCAACAATGAAAATCGTCATCCTTCTACTCCAGTAGAGCATGTTGTCCACATGAAAGAAACGTACGATAACTTAAAGCAGCTACTGGATTCTATTGAATATAACAAGTACACCTGGCATCTTTGTGATGATTTGAAGGTAGTAGCCCTTGTAATGGGACTACAGCAGGGATAGGCTTTATAAAAATGCATGTGTTTCTTATGTGAGTGGGATAGCCGAAGGGCATTACACTACTTGCGGAAGGAATGGACTCGCAGACAAAATGTAGCAGTAGGAGAGAAGAATATCCATTATCCAGCACCCCGCTCTGGTTGAGGCTGACAAAATCCTGCTACCACCCCTTCACATCAAACTAGGTTTGGTGAAGAACTTTGTGAAAGCCTTGGACCAAACTTCGCCAGGTTTCCGATACCTGCATGAAAAATTCCCAAGACTCAGCGAGGCCAAAATTAAAGAGGGGAATTTGTGGGTCCTCAAACTCGAGAGTTCTTCAAAGATGATCGTTTCAACGGTTTGCTGCAGGGTGATGCGCAGTGTCTACAAACTTTCTTGGTAATGTTAGGACAGAAAATTACTAGGAACTAGTAGAAGACATGCTGATGCAGTATTAGAAACTTGGCTGTAACATTTCTCTGAAGATCCATTTCCATCATTCCCATCTAGATTTCTTCCCTGACAACTGTGGTATGGTATGGCGAACGTTTTCGTCAAGATATTGCAACAGTGGAACAAAGATACCATGGAAAATGATGTTATTCTAGCATGCTGGCTGAATACTGCTGGACCCTTCGCCGAGATGCTACCGAACAGGTGTACAAGAGACAGGCAAAGAAATTATATGTAAACGGTTTAAAAGAAATATGTAGACTTGATTTATAAAATATAATGTTCAGAATTGACAATGTATAAAAGCCTTTTCAATCTGGTTGTACAAAGTCACAGTTGAAAATCGAGTTTTCTATTGCTGGAAGCGAATTTATCGATGACATCATCAACTTACAACTCCACAACGACTTATCGAGTTATGCTTATTATATTAATTATCGACGATTGCGTGTACACCTGTACATACGACAATAGGCGCTTCGACTGAACTGTAGTTAGCCAGCAAGTATACTTTTAGACAACCAATAAATAAATGCCCAAAAAATTCTGAGAAAGTAATCAACGCCACACAAACATTTATAGTGGACCGGAGGGAGGAATGCATTCCCAGTGATCCCCAACGTGGAACCGCCCCTGTTCATCGTCATCATAACGGAAGCGCCTCTAAATAAAAAGAATTAAAAATTAGCAAACTTATTTTATCTTCGTCGTCTCTTCAACTTTTATCGTCTTCTGGCTACGAACGATAGAAACAGCAGAGGACGATGTTCAAGCTCATAAAGTCATAGTCGACAATACTGCGTCCTCAATGAAACAAGAGACGAATAAAGGAACCTCTGAATAGATATGGGCTGTCTCTTTGCATAGTAGAAATATCAGGCATCAGGTCTGTTGCTACGATTAAAGTGTCATTTGACTGGGGTCTCTTTCCATCTTTGCTAATGAATTCGAATCTACTTAGGAACGTATCTTTGTTTTATATTAAAAGGCCTGTTGTCCATGCACTGATGTTTTAATGTTATCAGATTATGCTTCGTTCCTTGATGCTTTTACAACGTAATTCTTTCATTCGTACCATTGAACTTGGACATCTAAATCGCTGAAACTTAAGGCACTTGCCCAAAATGGAAGGAAACTGATTTTTCGCAGTAGCTTTGCATAGAATCGTGACGGAAATGGTGAGGGATTAAAATGCCCTTAAAAGGTTTTCTGTAGACCCTGCTTTGACGTAATGCTGCAAAGAGTACGGCTGCGCTGTAGATCCCGCTTTTCACCAGTTGAGACAAATGTGGTTGAAAGAAATCCCAATCTGTATCACAGGAATAAGCAGACATCATTGGCACTGCCGATACCTTCTGTCCGCTTTGGATGTAGACGTATTTTAGAAATTCCCAGGCATTCAATTTCAAACACACTTCGTGACCAGTTGAAGAATTCGACGATTCGAAAGAAGAGATATTTCTGTGCAAAGTTGCAAATCCTAAAATCACCTGCAAATGCTCATCATATATCAGTGATAAACTGTTGCAAATCAAAACAGGTATGCTTGAAATAAGATTGTTTAAATTTTCAGTTACAATTATAGATTGCGCTTTTTCAATGATATCCACACATCTGTTGAATTCTGTCCAAGATCCCTGGTAAGACTGCATGGCTGTAAAGTAAAAATTTGCTCGGTAAGCCAAAGCAGCGCAAAATAATGACGACGGAAGCGAATCCTTATGCAGCCGTTCATAGGCATCATCCTCAAAACTCTTTCGAAGATTTCGACGATAGATTGGAACTGAGTTTCTAGTTAGTCTGCGAAGCAAAGTTACGTTGAAATTTTCGTAATATGACAAATCGTGATTCAGGTATTTGTATGAATTAAAGTCTTCGTTACTGATCAATGAGCACTTGAAGTGTTCAAGGCACTCGACGTAATCTTTGCTTGCTTTTCTTGAAATAACACTGTTGAGTGACATCATACGAAGATGTGCTTCAACTGCTGCGTGAAGATGTTTCATTCCCGGTAAAAACCATTCACATTCGACCAGATATTGAGAAAATCGTCCATTTAAATCTTCATTGATGGGAAATGACGACGAGATAAGTTTGAGGCAATTAAATTCCAAAGACATCAACGGGGAACTTAGGACTTTAATTCCATCCATAATCTTTTTGCAAACAGGACCTATAAATCCACCTGCCAAGCCTTGATAAATTAATTGTAATTCTTCTTTAAAACTCTCTTCGCCTCCCAGATGACACATTATACTGCATTTTGGAATGAAATAATTAGAACAGTATTTATTCCCTAGACATCTGAGAAACCGAAAAAGCAATGTTTCAACGCAAGTGATCAGGTTTTCTTCTGTCCAGAATTCCGGAGAAAATTCTTCACAAGCCCAGAACATGAGAGTCTTAAAATAGTAAGTTTGTAAACTTTTATTTCCATTGCCACTACACCGGCGTGAACACCAGTTCTTAATTACACGAAGAATATTATACACCTTCTTTTGAACGTCTGTCCAACTGTGAATCAATAGAAGTTCCGCTTTTGAGAATGAGAATCTCCATTCTGTGTCGTCACAAGAGCTCCATGTACGAAGCTTAGAAACAAAATGACAACCGCCTCTTGTTATTCTGGATATCAATTTCTCATTTGGCCATCCGTGAGATCTGTTGCGCACTCTCCATTCTTCGGCTTCAGGAGGCCAATACGGACAATAGATTGCAAAGACGTGATCTAAACTATACTCATCTGCAGGCCTCGAGCCACATTTTTCCCAGCTTTGTACTGACGCCCCGCCACTTTCTACGTTGGCTAATATGCGTGGTCGACGGTAGTATGATGGCTTATCCTTTGTGCTGTCTCCATCGACCTTCAGTTTGGTATATCCTGGTGGCGTTTCCGTGCTGTCTATTCTGAGTATCGTGCATCTGGTGTTCTTAGGAGGCATTCTGTTCCAAGGAATTGCACAAATGTCATGACAATACTTGAGATGGTCAAAATCTGAGGATGATAAATTACCGCTTATTGGAAGTTCATAAATACTTCCGCAGTGTAGATAGTAAGTAGGATCAGGTACAGTAAAACTTCTCAAACGAAACTTCAGATGATCCATTCTTGTGGTACGATGTTGTAGCTCTACAGTGTAGTATTAAAAACAGATTTTTTGTTGTTAACATTTTGATTGAAGTCAGAATTCTTCAATTAAAACTCAGGTGCTAGGACAAAGTGTCCGCGGACAAAGTGTCACGAACAAAATGTCACAGAAAAAATGTCATGGGGACAAAATGCCAGCGGGCGAAAATGTCAACGGACCAAATGTCACGGGGACAAAATGTCATGGACGAAAGTGCGGACAAAAAATGTTAAAATTTTTCAAAAATTACATTTTAAATCTCGCATTTTGGCTTACTTAAGAGACATTGGTCGCGTTTTAATACATTAATTATTAATGGTTACTTTCTCTTGATTGCTTATTTTAGTTTAAACATTAAAGTTGGTTGAATCCATGTGATTTATCTTTCATCGAGACTTTTGTATGATATGTTGACCGATTGCAACAACCGGTATCCAATCACATACTTAAGAGACACCAGGCTTGTTAGTGCTTGGCCTTGTGCTTGGCCTTGTGCTGTGCTTAAGTACCAAAAACCAAGTGCTTGTGCTTGGCCTTGGCCTTGGACTACGAGTGCTTGGCCTTGTGCTTGGCCATGTGCCTTAGGTGCTTGTTAACAAGCCTGAAAGACACTGTGTAACCATGTAACTATGTACCAAGTCTAACTAATCAAACCGGAGTAAGTTGGCGCCAAAAGTCTAAGGTATTGACAAAAAACACGCAAACAATTTTTCGGACAAGTTTTGCTTTCTAAAATTGTTTGGGTCATTGTAATAGGTGTGCAAAATATAGCTTTGATTTTGCTGCATCACGTAGGATCTGCACGTATGAGAACTAGACTGTTAACCGTTTATCATCTTGGGGTTGGGCCGTGACGCAGACTAAGAGCTTTTAAATTTTGATGCGTTTAATTTGTTTTTAATTTGCGAATTTTTAGTTAGGCCTATGCTTATTGTGCTTGCAAAACTTTAATACATTAGTCGTCACTTTAGGTCGTCTTTTCGATTCGAGGTCTATGCCGGTATATTTGCTGCTATTATTTTGTTTAACTGCGCTTTGTCAACTTGGCCTAAAACTGCGCTTTGTCAACTTGACCATGGACTACTAAATGATTAGTGGACGGTCACTGTCTAGGGTGCCTTACATCAGAGGGCCGAAGAAACGCAGCGTTCTCTGTATTTGCATGTAAGTTTTCATTTTTTCGACTTACAATTGTTCGGATTCTATGAAAGCCAAAAAGATATCTGTGCAAAATTTAGTAACAATTGAGATAAGGGCCCACAATCTGGCCTGAAACAGAACCCCTCTCCAACAAAATTTTTCTGTACCAAGTTGTGCAGCTAAACGTTTTTGAGTGGCAACCAAACTTTGGTATACTGCAAAGTTGTAGAGGAATGTAATTGGAACAAAATAAATCAAAACCTTTGAAAATTTGACAATATTTGGTCGAGATATAATCTTCCTACCCCGAGCACTCTCCTTCCGATAAATTGTCCTTTCGATCAGTTTGGAACAATGCTTGTAGGCCCCTATTTCTTTTATAATTTGCTATATCCCCGGTTATAGGAAAACTAAAAGGAAGAGGTATACACCATTGTCTTGAATTTTTATTCTTCGTTCTAACAATCCGAGCAGAATTTTAAGAAACTTGAGACGAGGGTCCTCAATTTGGTCTGAAATAGAACTCTTTGAAAATATATCTTTATTTCAAGCTGTGCAACTAAACTTTTTTAATGGTAACCTAACTTTGGTGAACGGCAATGTGGTAGGGGAATGTTATTGGAACAAGATAAATCAAAAATTTTGAAAATTGGACAATATTTGGTTGAGATATAATTTTAGTTTGCATCGCTGT
Organism: Metaphire vulgaris; assembly: GCA_018105865.1. NCBI lineage: Eukaryota > Metazoa > Annelida > Clitellata > Crassiclitellata > Megascolecidae > Metaphire > Metaphire vulgaris. Next base: position 71,318 of record JACLAT010000132.1, on the reverse strand, counting down.
TTTCTCATAGTACACAATGCACAGCCTTCTACTCATCGGCCCCCTGATGTACAGCGGTCAAATTCTGCTAGCCTCAGTTGACTGTCCAGGTTTCATTTAGGCCTAGTAGTCTAAGACTTGACAACTTATCACTAACTTTAATGTCGTCATAAATTGCAATTCAGTCTTAAATATTAGCTGCAATAAGATCCGTCTGCGTCAGTACGCATACCTATACTGGCGCCTGCATACACCCGCATTGTCAGTAGACAATCTTTGACTAAGGTCGAAACTTCGCAAATGATAAGTTTAGATTCATGATTTGACAGATAAGTTTGTACGCTTCACGTAGTTACATTGGAAGTTCCCGTTAAAATTACTCACCCAGTCGACACGAATGCACGCTTCTAACAACTCTGAAGAACTGCTAGAGAGTTCTTTCACAACGTTTATTGACTGTCGTTGCATCGGACGGGTAGTATATGTAGGTAACATCGAACGGGTAATGGTGTAGCGCTTATTAGATAATAATAGATTTGTAACGACCTACTTCTAGCATCCTGCTCATCTGGTTCAAATGTTTATTTTCAGTTGCTTAGCATTTTTATATGAATCATCATCATCAGCTCAAAGTTCCTTCAGGAACCGTCGAGACCTGTAACATGTTGAACGATCCTTTTCCAATTTTCTCAGTCTTGTGCCGCATGAATCGTCTCCCCAAGATTTAATCACGTGCACTTTCTGATGTCGTCAAACCATCGTCTTCTGTGTCTCTCCGAAGGGCGTGTTCCATCCATTGTACCCTCCATTGCATAATTCTTTTCTCTCCATGTGACTGATGTGACCAAACTTCTGGAGCTTCCTTTGTTTGATCGTGGTAATCACATCGCTGTCAATCCCGGTTCTGCTCTTTATTACATCTTCGCCATTTTTATATGATTTCGTCCAATAAATATTTTACAAAACAATTTCATAGAATCAAGACAACATTAGGAAATGAAATCTGCCATTGCCATAACCGAACTGAGAGAAGTAGGGAATTTTATAAGATGCAATGGTTGCGATAATCTGAAAATAATACTTGTGAAGGTATTTGACCTTATTCACCTTAAAGTGTTTGATTTGTGCAAACAAATCAGCTTTAATTTGCTTATAAATTTACTTAACGTTTGCGAGGTTTTAATAGCATAAATCTAATCTAATCTTAAACTTCTATAGCGCCACTTCATAATGCACAGGAGCATCAGCTGATGGCACACCAAATCAAAATCATTTAAGATCCTGGTCAAATCCAGGGTATCCGGTCGGACAAAAAGCTGACAGTCTAAAGTGGATAAGCCAGGTCAAAAATATGGAGTTTTAATCTTGTTCTAATCATCTGTAATGAATGTGCAATGCAGACATGCTGAGGCAATGAGTTCCAGAGTTTAGGGGCGGCCAGTGAGAAAGCACGAATACCTAGAAGTAGAACTGTCCGAGAGAGGGAGGGAACTATTGCAGATGGGGATCTGGTCGAGTATTCGTTTGTTTGTACATAAAGTTTTGAAAGGAGGTAACTAGGTTCCTTGCAATAAAGTGTTTTGTATGCCATGATGCAGATTTTAAAGTCTATCCTTTCTTTAATTGGGAGCCAAGTGGAGATCCCTACGAACTGGGGTTATGTGGTCACGTTTAGGGGTTTTTGAAACTACCCGAGCCAGTGAAGTTTGAACTCGTTTGAGTTTAGCCAGGATGGATTTAGAGATACAAAAAAGAAGGGTGCAAGAGTAATCAAGACGGCTAAACACCAAGGCATTTACCAAGAACATTTATGCAGATCTATTTATAAATGTCCTAATAGGATACAAATCACGAAGGCTGTAGTGAGCTACTCTACTTTCCTGGAATAGAATCAAAGAAAAAGGAAACAAGATATTAATACGATATTTGCCTCTTTGAAAACGAGTACGATAGGCCTACGCAGAAAGAGTACAGTAGATTTTGTGATGTACCCAAGGTAACCAGTAGCTGTGTAAGGAATTAACATATCATCTGCATAATTTGCAAATGACTTATGTTGTTTTGCGTTTAGGTCAGCAGCCGACCACAAGACGATTGGTGGATCGCTGGCGTATGAGAAGGGACGAAACAAGGTCGTGATAACGTGTCGTCCGATGGTGGAAGACTTGTCGTTGACCTGCGTTCGATATGGGTCAACTCTGAATGCGAGATTAGCCTTCGTTGGGGTTCGAGGACAGAGGCGTCAGTTGGGGATCTGGGGGGGCCGTGGCCCCCCCCCCCAAGGAAATGAAAATATTAATTTATAATGTATTAATGTGTAAAAAATTGCAAAAATTGCCAAAAAAGATATAAAAATTGCAAATTTTCCAACATTGACGCTAAAATTTGCCAAAATTGCTCAAAATTTGCATAAAATTTGTAAAAAAATTGCAAAAAATGCCTACAATATGCCAAAATTTGGGCAAAATTCCCCAAAATTTGTCAAAAATTTGCAAAAAAAGTTTCTCCCTCCCCCAAGAAAAGTGTGAAATGACGCCACTGTTCGAGGAAGGAAGAATGGCGACCGAGAAGATCCGTCGATCGCTCGACGATTGTTTAATTTAAATTAAATGTGTTAAATGAATATTTTCGAAGTGAAAAAAGACAGAGTTAAATCGTTTAGTTGTGAAGCGAGCGTTGGGTTTCTGTTTTCATACAGGACTCTGTCTGATTGTTTATTTGTAGTTTAAACTGTCCTCTCAACAGTTCTGTTATTATTATTATTATTATCTAGGACAATTTATGTAGCGCTGTACGCATGGTTTAATATCCAAAATCAAAAGCGCTTTGACACCGCTGACATGTCAATGAAGGTCAGAAGGTGGCGATGTTAAAATCCACTGTGATGATGGAAAAAACTTTGCTGCCATGAATAAGTCCGGTGCAAAGTCCTTTAGAAGCGGTCCTTCAAGGAAAACTGTAGCCCGCCCCATTGACATGCCAACGAGGAGCGGAAGATGATGTTGAAGGTCCGCGAGTTGGTAGTAGGAGTTTCTCCGTGCGGATATAACCACCGGAAAAGTTCCTGAAGAAGCGGTCTTCCGCAAGAAGACAGTTCCGTCGTCGAAATCGGCAAATCCGACGAAGATGGAAAATCAAGCGAAGTCCAGAAACGACAGCCAACCGCAAATCCGCCGAATTTTCACGCAGCAGCCGAAGCGGCTGACTTTGGCGCATACCCGACGGACGGCGACTGACTTGAACTTCCAGGACGACGTGGAGAGGTAGAGGACAGCACGAGACACGTCGGAACCGAAGAGCGGAACGCCGTCCTCGCGAAGATGAATGCTCGAGCGAAGCCCGGAACTACTGTCGATCACGCATGGCGCTATAACAATAGCCAACATGGCGACGTCCTGCACAGGCGGTGAGACCGACTCGAGGCTTCCGAAACGACGCGAAACAGTTGAGGACAGCCGAAACTCCTCAGAAAACCGACGGACTCGAAGAAATCCTCATCTCCGGCGCAAGATTCACTCACGGAGCGTCAGAAATTGCGTCGAACGACGACGAAACGTGGCATGCACAAACCGCATGCAAGGCAGCCATAGATAAGCGCCATAGATAGGCGCCATATCTATGGCGCCATAGATAGGCGCCTCATTTGTATCTGAGATACCGATACATTAATGTATTAAGATACATTCTCAAAGATACCACTGTTGTGTCTTTAATGAAAGACCTTATAACAAGAAACACGTGCACAATAGGCCCTTAGGCCTACTTTGCGTACATAAGCATTTGGACATTTGGCAGTCAATATAAACTGGGACTGAAATCTACTGTCGTCATAGTATCCGGTTTCTCTAATAAAATGTTCTGTCTTGGATTTAATTAATTCAAAGCGGACCAGACAGTTGTTCTTGAGAAGTTAGTAAGAATCGAATGAGAAGATAACAACTGTAGCAGACAAACGGAATTTAGAATAGAATGATGTATGAGCGGCTGCGGTTTTCAAAACAGGAGAAATCGTAATAAACCCCTTAAAATCCAGACGTTATTATCACTCTAAAGTCTCAGATCATCTTTATCGGAGGTCAGCGGGGAACCGTGTGTCGGGTAGCCTACGCAACTATCACAAACCAGAAAAGAAGCGCTCGTTACACTGCAAAACCAACGGAACCTAACAATAGGCTGTCATTCAAGCTTGTAAACAAACGTCAGACTCAGAAGCAGTGTTTAATCTAGACTCCTGGACTCCGGGGGAACTGAAAAAGCCGGGGGAAACTGACAAAGCCGGGTGGAATTCTGCTAGGGGCCGCTGTTAGTCCATGTAGTATTCCAAAATTTCCGGGGGGAATTTGAAATTTCCGGGGGGGGAGAGAAATTTTCCCCGGAAACGGCCTAGATTAAACACTGCTCAGAAGTTCGAGTAAGAATAAAATTCACGTAGAAAACAGCAATTGTGTCACTGTGACCAGTGTCAACACTGTTGCTGTCTTCTGTAGCATCAAGTCTAACTGACATAAACTGACGAAGAGCCTTACCGGAAGCTATCGAAGTTTTCTGCATTGCCTATCACTGTAGCTGTTATTTTGGCAGTGTCCATAACAAATTCAGTATGGATGGCACATGTCAGTTCAGCTATTCGGTCAAATGTGTGAGCCCCAGTAAAACATTAAATTCACCATGCTCATGGCCTGTGGTAACTACTGTAACTGCTCGTTTCTTTGTTTCGTAAATTTGCAGTAGGCCTACCTTGTATTTTGAAACAGTCAAAAGATACTAAATACAGAGCATTTGTGTCTTAGATACCGATACATTAATGTATTAAGATACATTCTCAAAGATACCGCTGTTGTATCTTCGATACATATCTAGAAACTTGTATTTAAGATACAACCCAACACTGATTTTAATGTAGTCTGAGGTTCAACAATATTTTCCAGAAGTATTAAGGTCTAAAACAAATGTCAGTCTCTGAGGGTTTTATTCTCATTCGTCATTCATACACTTAGGTCTTACGAACGGAGGGTTCAAAAACGTGAGACAATGGAACAAGCTTTCATAAGAAATTAAGAGTGACGTCGGAAGAATTCTGAACGTTCTCTGCTTCGGCAAGGGGCTCGTTTAAAAATCTTAATCTGATATAACCCCTTTGCGATGTTTCCTGTTTAAAATTTTAAATTGGTCTTATTATTTCATCCAATTGCATTGCAGCGTGTAGGGGTAAATAAATTGCCTTAATTTACGAAACTACAGCCGTCTGCGAGCAGCATAGGCGATATGATTATCACAAGCAGATTGCCTACTCAAAAATGGATTAAATATCAATTCTATCGGCTTCAAAGAAAACGTAGGCTAAAGAGTCAAAGTAGCCTAAGTAGGCCTATACGCTTATGAGTTCCGGATTCTCAAGGCAATCCAATTCTAAAACATAATAATAATAATAATTATTATTATTATTGTTATTATTATTATTATTATTATTATTACTATTATTATTGGATTTAAGGCGCTTTAGAAGGTTTGCCTCTAAAACGACTGTTTCTCATACAGCTTCTGTTTGTCGAAACTGCGGCAACTATATCTTTGAGTCTGCAAGAAAATAGCACAGTGTAGGCAGTAGAATGTTAAAACAGAATTTTTCAATTCTTCCATAATATGCCATATTCCTAATTCGTTCCTTCTGTTCTGTGCCATCATCACCTTGCTCTCTGCCAACCCTTTAGCGGCAATAGCTAGACAGAGAATACTACTACTACTACTACTACTACTACTACTACTACTACTACTACTACTACTACTACTACTACTACTACTACTACTACTACTACTACTACTACTACTAATAATAATAATAATAATAATAACAATGTGATTTAAGTGGTTTAGGAGGCTAAGTAAGCCTCTGTGAAAACCACTGTTGTGAATGTTTCCAAGGAATTCTATCTTCTGTTAATCGTCCTCCTTTTACGGTTGAAAGTTTCAAGTTCATATCTTTTCTGATGTTGTCCATCCACTTTTCCTGGGTCTTCCTCTTCCTTTATTTTCTTCTTTCCTTCTAGTTGAGTGTAGAGTGCCTTGTAGGCATATGGTAGTCTCCTTTCAACCATTCTGTTGACGTGTCTATATCAGTTGAGTCCTTTCCTTCTAAATTTGTCGATAATTGTATCCTTTAGGTCAGTGTTTATTCTAGCCCCTTTGACATTGGGGGGATTTTGAAATGTTTGGGGTGACAAGGTTTGAGTTTCCACACGTTTGGGGGGGGGCAATTTCCATCCCTCAGCCAACATATAAAAAATGGGGGGGATTTTCAAACTTGGGGGGGAGGGGAATTCCACCACTAAGAAGGCCTAGATTAAACACTGCTTTAGGTTGAGGCGTTGTCTGATGTCTTCGTTTCTGTCTTGTGTGCATGATGATAAAATATCTGACGTTGAACCCACGCAGTATTTCTCAAAGAGTCATTAAATTGCACATTCCTAAAAGACCAGGCTGATGACATGCGGAGTGTGACTTTCAGAGGCTCTTTATAAGCAGCAGGGCCTATACAACGCCCCTTAACTTAAGAGAATTCAACGCCCCTTCTATATCAGAAACTCCCTCAATTTTCTGGATAAAGTGTCAGATATTTATTTATTGCCATGTGTTCAAGTTGCTCAATCTGTCCTGTGTAGGATGATAACATATCTTATGTAACAGTGACGTTGAACCAAAGCAGTATTTCTCAGAAAACCATTAAATTGCGCATTCTTCGAAGGCGAGGCTGGTGACATCTGATGACACGCGGACGGGGTGTGACATCTAGAGGCTCTTTATAAACATTATACAATGCATTTTAGATAATTTAACGCCTCTTCTATATTAGAGAGCTGATGAAGACATCTTGCAGTGTTCGTACTGCTGAAAGGAATCGTGTATCAACGAAGTCCTGACAGGAAGGACACGAAGCCGAACAGTTCAACAATGATTGTCACCTTTTTGGCAGGTAATGTATAGTATAATCTGGACAAAAATTGAACGTTATTGCACAACTGATCTTAGTATTTAGTCAAACAGTAAGTCTAAAGCAAGTGAATGGTTTAAGCCTACAGACGTCGAAGATATTTTTATTGACCGAAAGATTCATCGGCAAGTCCAAGTTATTCCTCAGGCTTGGAACTCAGTTTACATAATAGCCAGGAAATCAATTTTACCTAACTAGACTGCCGATCAATATACTTATTTCGGAAATCGCGCAACTAAATATAGATGATTTGTCATTTGCTCCAGTTTGTCTAATCGCATTGTCGGAGATCAGTGGAGATCCTTGTGTCGGCTACGAAACCATCAGAGACCCGAAAAGAAGTTCTCGTTACACAGCAAAGCCAGATGAACCTAACATCTCTGATGATAGTTCAAGCATTGACGATTGTAAGTCTAACTACATTATCATCGGTCGGACCATGTAGAAACAATAGAGCGAAGAGAAGATGAAATAACAGTTAACTTAAATCTCAGGCTACCGACCACACCGCTGTAGGAATTTCCGCGATTAAGGTCCTAAATATCATCCTATTGCGCAAAAAAGTTCCTTTGGGCAGTTGAATTTACACTGTAAACTGAAATTATTTTAATGTGTTCTAAAGAACAAGCAGACTTATCTAAGTATCATCTAGCCATCCGGCCGTTTCGCACAATGGCCGGGGCTCTGGGAGATAAAATGCAGAGCCAGAGATCGTTCTACTGTGGCGACCATGTGCCACAGATAGCATTATTATTATTATTATTATTATTATTATTATTATTATTATTATTATTATTATTATTATTATTATTATTATTATTATTATTATTATTATTATTATTAAAGATTGCTTAACTGCATAAACTTGTTAGTTAATAATTTAGTCTACTTAATTAGCGTTTATAATAATGTATTTGTACTAATTTGAATTAATTAATAAAGTTTTAATTCATGTAAAACGGACAGAGCACGCGCTAGGCTAAGACGCTAAGGCTTCGGTAAAAGTTTTAGAATCGCCACGGCCGCCCAAAGACCGAGAGATGGGCTATAAAAACCGGCAACGATTATAGGTTCCCGGGAGAGCCTTCGGTCTTCAGCGAGTAGAGAGTTTGGCCGCTGAAAGATCGTCGCCTGTTTGACAGAGGCTGCGCGGAGACGGCGGCTGGCTGGCCGCTGACGATGGGAACAGGCGGTTGGAGCGATGGAAAGAAGGAGAGAGAACGGCAGCGGTCGGCCGGCTGTGTAGTCGATGCGTACGCCTGAACACCGGCGCCCGGTTACCAGAGGTGATTAGCGAAGGGTTGGGCCGTAGACGGGTCGCTTACCACCGATAACGACGATGCCGTTGCCTAGGTTCCCTGCTTTTACGGCACCTGCGCGGACGTGGCCCTACAGCTAAAATGCCGCATAAAGACCGGCGCCCGGATAGCAGGACCGGTTGGCGATGCGCGTCGCCGGCGGCGAAGCGCCTTTCGCCGCTGCCGACGACGCTAGAGGGGTGGGTCCGAAGTTAAACTTTCTGACGGATAAAACGCGTAGATAGGGACATTTGGGGGCGAGCGCCCTCAAGGGCTGGTTCTAAAAATCGAAAATCTCCGAAATATGGGAATTTATGTAGCCTGCGTCGATAGGCGGACGCAGGCGGCTGTTGTAATTAAAGTTCGCTTGAGACGCGCGCCCAGCTGGCAGGAGCTATTGCCGCGTCGCTTAGCCGTAGACGAAGCCCCTGATCACCGCTAAGAAAAACGCTCTTAAGCAGGTCCCTACTTTTTTCTAATGACGGCAACTACGCGAAAATACAGACTGCTGACAAAAATCCACCTAAGTGCCCGTCAAAAAGTTTTAAAACTCTAAAAATTTCAGTCATGAATATGAGATCTTCTTTTCGTACTATGCTCGCTTATACTGTGAAGCGATAGAGTAAAGAAAGCACAGCGATTGAAAGCGAGTATTTGGAGCCCGTTTAAAGTGCTAAAACTTATCGTCTCATACTGACGTATCAAAGGCTATGATTGCATTTCCGTTGACGCTAGTTATTTTGGCTGTCCGGACTGCGTCTAGCTACCGCGTCTTTGTCCGTGTTACCAGTGTTGCCACTGTAGCCACTGTTGTCATTGTTGCTTGGTTTATTAATAAATACAGATAAACCAATAAAGGCAAGTTGTGTTCGTGTCTTTGAAAGTCGCTGTGACGCCGGAGTCTCAGCGCACTGTCCGTGAAGGTGAGCCTTGGCTGTGATGAACCTCGCCTACCTGAGGTCACGTTAGTGCCCAGGAGGTCAATTCTGAGCCAAGGGAGGAGACAGACGCCATTCTGTCGTAAAGGCGCGGGAAGACGGTTTGGGTGAATCGACGGCCAAGAAAAAGAGTGGACGCCGTTCATTCAGGCAGGGATAACCTCGGGTTTGGCGAAAGCCTGCTAAGAAGCCGCAACAGGCTAGAGACAACGCCGCCTGTCTATAAGAGAGCGGAAGACGGCTAAATTACCGAGAATGAAGAGACGTGGGGCCAAGTCGAAGCCAGAGACCAGGAATACCTATCGAAATCGCTTAAGGCGCCGAGACCGAGCGGTGGCCAGCGATAAGAGGCATGAGTTAAAGGGTCTCTCGGACGAGGCCGGGGCCGGGACGGATAGAGAGTCAGAGGAGGAAAATAAGAACCCTACGTTGAGGAGCGGCCGTCCTCAGTGTGCTGCCTGCCCGGCAGCCGCGGACACCTCCTCTGATGTCGGAGAACCAGAAAGGAAAACTGACGCCGCTGATCAGGCAGAGTCGGCGGCTGATGGCGATCGGGAGACCGAGCGGGCGTTGGGGGCCGCCCGACCGCCGGCCGCGCTACGAGACCGCGAGCCGGCGGAGTCGCCACACTACGCTCAAGTTCCGTACGCCTGAGAATGCTAATAACAGAGCGTTATCATCATCATCATCATCATCATCATCATCATCATCATCATCAAATTTGATTTTTTGATGTCAGTCATGATGACCAGTCCAAGACCTGGTGAGCAAGGCAATTTTCCTTAAAGGTTTAATTTAGCTTGTATTGTATCCTGTTGTTCGTTTCGACTTCCAGCAACTTGGTATCGGTTTATTGTGCTGGCGCCATCACGAATGCACGACAGATGTGTGAATGAGAGCAAATGTGGAACAGAGCAACCGATTTGGTTAAATGGTTCTCATCCAACAGGTAATTCTGTCGTCTGACATATTCTCTCTATATATATCTAATGATGAAAGTTGAAATCATTGGGTCATTTATATATATATTTTTTTCCATCAAAAGATGTAACTTTATCTTTAGCTGCGACTCTCAGAACGGTTTAAAATCATAGAGACAACGATTTGAGGCAGCCGCAATCGAATTCCTGACATGGTTAAAAGAGCTGAAGTGAGCAGAAAAAGAGATACAATAACGAGGCTAAAAGAAAAAAACAACGGTAAAGCCGTGTTAAAGCATGGTAAGCGGACATTCTCCCCTGGACATAATCCCCTCGAACATTATCGCCCCGGACATTATCCCCTCGGACATAATCCCCCGGCAAAGAAGTAATGAACTATGTAACTCAATATCATAGATCTTAATTTTAAAATGTACTTATCGGTTATCTGATGCCATGGCTGCCGTCAATATCGTTTAGGGTTAGTGTTAGTGTCTGGGTTTTGGTGTGGGTAATGATTATAGTCAAAGTCCATAGAGTAAACAAAGGGGGTTATGTCCGGGAGTGTCATTTCAAAGGGTTTTTTTTTGGGGATAATGTCCGGGAGGATTATGTCCCTGGGGTAGAATGTCCTGCAAACTTAAAGCATAAGTAAAGTCCATTTTGAAAATTTTAAAGTAAGGCGAATTCAGAAAGAATGCGAAGCATGCAAGGGTTAAAAAAGACCTGAAAACCCAAGCATTTCGAGATTGTCCTTGAAAAGAGGTTTAAAATATTTGACAAATGAAAACCTTTCACACAAGTATTTCCTCCTAAACCTTTAAATCCAGGACCTTGAAAAGAGACTTAATCAAGACATTTAACAATAAAAATATTTGACAAAAAATGAATTCAGCAGAGGGGCCCAGCGAGCACAAGGGGCCTGGGAGTAATGCCAGACGACGAGCAAAAAAAAAAAAAAAAAAAAAACGTAAAAGGTCTAAACCTCTTTAAATCAACGGCGACCATGTGAAAAAAAAAAAAAAGGTCGTCAAGAAAAAAAAGTTCTTTTTCTCATCAGGGCCTGTTTAAATCACACGCCATGTGAAGTGTCACATGAAAAGTTCTTTTGCAGCATCACAGACACGAGGACATAAAATGCAATTGCTTTTTCTGTTTCGAAATAAGTACTAAGATCATTTGTGTGTGCATCTCCCTAGCGGATGATCCAGGTCCGAAGGAGGTGCAAGTGTGTTCTCCCAGTGGCGACGACTGCTGTGGAGGCTGGGAGTCCACGGTCTGGGTGAAGTTCTGCAGAGCAGTCGACGACGGCGACGAAGACTTCTACGTTTATAATCTGACACCAACTCCCGAAGGCGACATGGCTTATTGTGCCGGAGATGCCTTAGTCTGCGAGAGAGGAGAAATTTATAATCCCAACAGCGATACCTGTACAGGTAAATAACGACGAAATATTATGGCGATATTGACGTGATAGAAGAATGGTCTTTGTCTGCTATACTTTTTCCATAAATTCGATACATCAACACTGACCTATGTGCAAACTGTATGGAAGCATATCGGTAATCACCCTACCCCAACAGATAGAATCTTCTCGTCGGTTTTGCAAGGATCCCACGGCCAGTGTAGAAAATGGAATAAGGGACCCCGGACCCGAACCTTGCTTTCCCTTCTTGGTTACGCCAGTGTATATCGAGGGTATATGAAGACAGACATCTGTTCACTGCCGTCTAACTGCTCTGCAGATGCAACATCTGCGTTGCACAATTTTAATATTTAGATGAATCCTATCAATGAATGCCTTTGACGACGCCTGCCACAAGGAGAAACGTCAAGATTTTCGTTGATCAAGATGTCGACCTTGTCAAAATACGAGATTTTGTTATGAGCGGATTTCCATATTTTTTTAGATTTGAGGCGAATTTTATTCTATCACTCGAGCAGTGGCGTAACCAAAGGGAGATTTTGGGTTAAAACTCCGGCTTGAACGGCGCGGATAACAATTTTTATATGTCTCCATGCATCTTTTATTTTTTGAGACGATTTTTCGGGTGAAAACCCACCCTTTGGCGGTTTTCGACGACCTTTTTATGCTTGCCAACGCATTTGATAGAAAAAAGAAAGACTTGGATGAACTTTTTTGCTTTCGGGCATATTTTGAAAGAGTTAAAAGTGGAGATGACCTTTTTTGTTTCTGAAGATTTTTGGGAGTTGGTCTCATGACCAAAACAAAACCCCTTCCGGAAATCCTGGCTACGCCACTGCACTCGAGAAATGAATTTAAATTACAGAAAATGAGAATATTCACATATTCTTGTTTCCAGTGCCCTTTTCTTTTCATAATTTTGAAAAATATTGCTATCTTTGCCATTCCAATTAAAATCAATAATTACTGTTTTGTGTTTTGTCCTATAATAGATTTTCCAAAAATATATCCTCATATTTTCCCTCTGTTATATTTTACTGGTCCCTATAATACTGGGAGTGCATAGTCTTGGTTATTATACTTTTTGCAGGCCCTCCGAGAGAAATTCCAAAAATCTATCCTCAAGTCATTTTTTTCCGACCTTTTTTTTTTTGCTCGTCAGCCGTTTATTATAAATTTTACTTTTACGTTGTATATCTTTGTCCTTTTTTTTTTTTTGCTCTGCAATTTATTGGGAGTGCATCTGTTACCCATTTTTACCCTTCATCAACATTTTATTATACTCTTTCATCGGCCCAGTAATGCAATGTAATGCAATGTAACAAAATATTTCTATAGCGCCTCTTCTGAAAAATCACTCAGAAGCGCTCCCACAGCAAACTTTAACTCTTCAATATAAAGAAATATCCTAATTCAGTGGTGTAGCCAGGATTTCCGGAAGGGGAGGTTGGTATTGATCGTAACCAACTTCGAAAAATCTTGACAAGCAAAAAGGTCATCCTCATCTTTCCTCTTGTATTTTTTTCCTTTGCAGACAGATGCTGACAAGCAATAAAAGGTCGTCACCTTACACCTTTACATTCTATAGCGCTTAGAAATTTTGTGTCGGCAGCCAATGGGGTTTAACCCCCAAAGCCGCATCCGAAAATAAAATATATAAGAACACGTTAAAAATAAATTCGTCTGCAGCCAAGAGGGGTTTTAACCCCAAAACCCGTTATACTCTTTAACTCTTCAATATAAAGGGATATCCTAATTCAGTAGAGTAGTCAGGATTTCCGGAAGGGGTGGGGGTTGGCAAACCCAAACCCCCTTGGCTATGCCACTGTCCTAATTTACAAAATAAGGTTACTACTCACATATGCAAACACGTCATTTCAATTTTTAGAGACGTTCTTGATTATGCTTATACTGCCAGGTCCCATAGTTCAACCTACTGAAAGTCAAGTTTGTTGCATACCTATTCGCAATTAATTTCACTTAGGCGGTTACTAGACCGCTGGTTTGTAGCATTTAGGCATTTTCCAACAAGACAGTAAGACTTTAATACATAAGTTAATCTCTTGGTCCCGTCGGAAAATGTATGATTATTGATACGTTTTATTTACCTTTCTGGAATACACGACAATGATTCTATGCGTTAAAATATAAAGTGATAATTTGCAACGTTTCGGATGTTTATGACTATTGCATCGTATTTTGTTATTCAGACATTACGCCTAAAATAAGGACTCCGATTTTCGAGGGTCCCATTATCATAAATAAGACTTTGAAAGGCAAGGTCTACAGAGACTTCAAGTTCGTCTGCAACGTACGCGTGGAACGAGATCCGGATGCCGAGAAGAAGGGACAAAGAGTGGAAGTAGTATTTACATTCGATGGACAACACGTACCAGATTGCGTTACATTAAAGACAATTAACGGCACCAACGACCGAGGAGTCGAACTGTGGTCGAATGGGCTGAAAGGACACTGCTTGGATAAAAAGGTTTAGAAATTTAAGCAATCTTTTTAAGTTCTTCTAAGTGACACAATAGTTCAATCAGACTGCAAGTTTTAAAAATTTCGTTTTCCACAATGTAAAATTATTTTGTTTAATAGTGCGAGTGTTACATTTCTCTTAATTAAAAATTATCGCAAAAGCAACACGTGTGTATTGTGTCGAAATATATAATATGCGAGTATGAGAGAACGAAGCAGAGTGAATGACATGAAGGCAACAGCAGGAATAGTCCAGGAAAGAATATCTGTGTGTTGTGCTTGTCTAAAGACGTGTCCGTACCAAAGGCGATGAGTGTATGGCTCCTTCTCTCTCAACAGGGTATACCAACGTTTGCGACGGAGCTGAAAGAATATCGTGACCTTAATTTTTATAAGGGAAACTATTTGCTGTTAACTTAACTTCTTCCGAAGATCTCGTCTGCTTGATTTCACGGCCATTTCCTTTGTTCGTATTAACGTACAGGTCAGTTGCATGGTTCGGTCGTTTTGGAAAAATCTAGAAAAGCGCAAGAGTGATTTCCTGATGGCCCGTGACGATTATTTCGTTGGCCTTCGTTACAGTTTGGTAAGTTGAACAATCTATAATATTAAGATCCTTATCTGTATGTCTCTCTGTCTGTTACCTTCAAGCGTTCTGATTGGTTGATGACTATTGGTAGACGGTATAGACCGTTTAGTCCTTACGTCGCGATGCGTTGGTGGACGATTTAGTTCGTTGGTGGACGATGTTGAAGACGACGTTGCTATTGGTAACCAAACGGTTTAGTCGAAGAAGCGTTTGACGAAGTGTACGTTCAATTGTCCATTGCAACGTCATAATGTGTACAACGTCGCGATGCGTTGATGAGCGTAGCTCGAGGAAGTTGCGCAATTTTAACGTACACAAAAATACGTGTACAGCGTCACAAATGGTCACAGTTGCGTGATTTTAACGTACAGAGGCCTAATTATTACGTGGCGCAGAGCTTGGCTAGGTGGCGTATGTACTTCATTGAAATGTTGTCCAGCATGAATTCAATAATTGGGTATTAAGTATAGGTATTGGATTAGTATTTATCCTGCACTGCGAGCGAAGCGAGCGCGAGCTAAGCGAGCATCTTTATTAGCATTATTATTATTATTATTATTATTATTATTATTTATTATTATTATTATTATTATTATTATATTATTATATTATATTATATTGACCCCGCCGGCTCGCGGTCTCGTAGCGCGGCCGGCGGCCGGGCGGCCCCCAACGCCCGCTCGGTCTCCCGATCGCCATCAGCCGCCGACTCTGCCTGATCGGCGGCGTCAGTTTCCCTTTCCGGCTCTCCGACATCAGAGGAGGTGTCCGCGGCTGCCGGGCAGGCAGCACACTGAGGATGGCCGCTCCTCAACGTAGGGTTCTCGTTTTCCTCCTCTGACTCTCTATCCGTTCCGGCCCCGCCTCGTCCGAGACACCCTTTAACTCATGCCTCTTATCGCTGGCCACCGCTTGGTCTCGGCGCCTTAAGCGATTTCGATAGGTATTCCTGGTCTCTGGCTTCGACTTGGCCCCACGTCTCTTCATTCTCGTCAATCTAGCCGTCTTCCGCTCTTTTATAGACAGGCGGCGTTGTCTCTTGGCTTCCTCACACGCTGGGTAATCTCTGCTCTCGCTTGTAGACGGGCAGCGGCGTCTGTTTGCTTCCTTAGTGCTTTCACCAAACCCGAGGTTACCCGTGCCTGAATGGACGGCGGTCCACTCTTTTTCTTGGTCGTCGATTCACCCAAACTGTCTCCCCGCGCCTTCACGACAGGCGGGCGTCTGTCTCCTCCCTTGGCTCAGAATTGACCTCCTGGGCACTAACGTGACCTCAGGTAGGCGAGGTTCATCACAGCCAAAGCTCACCTTCACGGACAGTGCGCTGAGACTCCGGCGTCACAGCAACTTTCAAAGACACGAACACAACTTGCCTTTATTGGTTTATTCTTATTTATTGATAAACCAAACAACAATGACAACAATGGCTACAGTGGCAACACTGGTAACACGGACAGAGACGCGGTAGCTAGACGCAGTCCGGACAGCCACAATAACTAGCGTCAACGGAAATGCGATCAATAGCCTTTGATACGTCAGTATGAAACGATAAGCTTTAGGACTTTAAACGGGCTCCAAATACTCGCTTTCAATCGCTGTGCTTTCTTTACTCTATCGCCTCACAGTATAAGCCAGCATAGTACGAAAAGACGATCTCATGACAAAGACTGAAATTTTCCGAGTTTTGAAACTTTTTGACGGACACTTAGGCGGATTTTTCGTCTGTAGTCTGTATTTTCGCGTAGTTACCGTCAATAGGAAAAAGTAGGGACTTGCTTAAGAACGATTTCCTTAGCGGTGATCAGGGGCCTCGTCTACGGCTAAGCGACGTGGCAATCGCTCCTGCCAGATGGGCGCGCGTCTCAAGCGGACTTTAGTTCAACAGCCGCCTGCGTCCGCCTAGTGACGCGGGCTACATAAATTCCCATATTTCGGAGATTTTCGATTTTTAGAACCACCCCTTGAGGGCGCTCGCTCCCAAATGTCCCTATCTATGCGTTTTATCCGCCAGAAAGCTTAACTTCGGACCCACCCCTCTAGCGTCGTCGGCAGCGGCGAAGGGCGCCTCGCCGCCGGCGACGCGCATCGCCGTCAGGACCTTGTTCCCCGGCCGCCGATCTTTAGGCGGAATTTCAAGCTGTAGGGCCACGTCCGCTTAGATGCCGTCCGAGCTGGGAAACCTAGGCAGTGGTGTCGTCGCTATCGGTGGTAAGCGACCCGTCTACGGGCCCAGCCCTTCGCTAACCACCCCTGGTAGCCCGGGCGCCGGTGTTCAGGCGTACGCATCGACTACACAGCCGGCCGACCGCTGCGGTTCTCTCTCCTTCTTTCCATCGCTCCAACCGCCTGTTCCCTTCGTCAGCAGCCAGCCAGCCGCCGTCTCCGCGCAGCCTCTGTCAAACAGGCGACGATCTTTCAGCGGCCAAACTCTCTACTCGCTGAAGACCGAGGCTCTCCTGGGAACCTATAATCGTTGCCGGTTTTTATAACCTATCCCTCGGTCTTTGTGCGGCCGTGGCGATTCTAAAATTTTTACCGAAGCCTTAGCGTCGTAGCCTAGCGCGTGCTCTGCCCGTTTTACATGAATTAAAACTTTATTAATTAACTAAAATTAGTAAAAAATACATTAATTATAAACGCTAATTAATTAGATTAAATTATTAACTAACAAGTTTATGCAGTTAAGCAATCTTTAATAATAATAATAATAATAATAATAATAATAATAATAATAATAATAATAATAATAATAATAATAATACTATCTGTGGCACATGGTCGCCACAATATATCATAACAAACTGTACCAGATTTAGAATATTTTTATTATCGTCAAATTAGTCACACGTGGATTTTAATATGGTCCTAGCTATCAAAACAAATCAAACATACTAAAATCCCTAGGTGCTTGTCCATCCTCTAATAAACCTGTTCTTCACAAGTTACACTGGCTGCCCGTTGAACATAGAATTATGTTAAAGACTAGTCTCCTGGTTTATAAAACACTGCAGTCTGGCCAACTTCAATGTTTGAAATATATGCTAGACCACCCAAAACATTCTCATTCAACAATATTCGTTAATTTGTTAGAACCAACACTGAAATTAGTAAGAGAGCTTTCTCTATTCCTGGTCCAAAAATATGGGACTCCCTTCCCTCGGCTGTCAGATCTTCCACAGAATTGAGTATTTTCCGATCTAGACAAAAGGTCCATCTCTTTAAATTAGCATATCCTCCATTGCTCTGCCTCGCTGTTTCTCACTGACTGATTCCAGGAATGACTCGGTCTATTGCTGATGAATTTGAAGTAAGCCTACCATCGATTGATACCTCTAGAGTATTGGAAATGGTGCTATAAAAGTGAGCTAATAATAATAATAATAATAATAATAATAATAATAATAATAATAATAATAATAATAATAATAATAATAATAATATATTTATTAATATTTATTAATATTTATTAATATTTATTAATAATTTATTAATATTTATTATTTATTTATTATTATTTATTATTATTATTATTATTATTAATAATAATAATAATAATATTATTATTATTATTATTAAAATTGCAAAAGTGAAACGCAATGGAATCATTGTTGCGAACACTAATTCAAATATGGTTAAATACAGCCATTGGCCTAGTTCCAAATAATTAATACAAGCAGGATACAGTGTATACCATATGGAAAGTAATTGTACTACTTCAGGAATTGACATCCCGAGAATGTCATTCAATGTGCTTATCTAACATTTTAAAGAAGCCATTTTGTCATATAGAAAGTGACTCCTGACAGTTCACTTGCAAGTAATGTTTGTAATGATAGGTAGAGAAAAAGTGATTTTTATCAAATAGGTAGTTCAGGCATTTTTGTAATGCATGTTCAGACGAACCCACCGAGAAACTTCTCGGAGCCACCGATAACCATCACTGTCACTGAGGGAGATCCACCGCTGACCGTTTATTTTGAATCAACGATTCCAATATCATGTCCTGACATCCAACGTGGAACTTCTTGCAAGATAACTGTTCCAATTGATGACATCCCGGAAAAAGATCGCATCGCTGTTGGATCTTGTTCTGTGGTGTTCAACGGATTTGAACCTACGGGAAAGCCGTCAAAACTGAAAGTACATGCTTTATTGACCGCAGGATTACATCATCGGACATCGGTCATTCGTTTCAAGCCTGTTCAAACTAGCCGCAAATTCTTTTGGAACAATTATCAACCTCCTGATATTGAGGTAAGTCTTTTGTTTTAAAAGACATTTCGCTCTTCGTTGTTTCTTTAGCGTTGTCACCAAAGCAATTGAAACTTAAACGCAGACTGGAATGGATTCATCATATTTGTTTGTCATGACTTTATGATTGAAATTTTTGCTGATGCCTTTACGTACACTGTAGCTGCAGCTGTTGCTGTTGTTGTGAATCACGAACTACAGTACTGTAAATACTTTTCAGATAAAAGTCTCTGATTCAACGACGCAGATGTCGTGCTCGTCTTATGGTGATCCACGCATTACAAAATTTGACGGAAGGTGAATCCATTGCTTGTACTTTCATTTTTATAGAAATCCTAATTATTTTTGCGCTGTTGCTGAGCACTTTGGTTATGATGTACTCAGACATTGCATCGCTGTTGAAAACAATATTGCTGCGTGCTGATGGCGATACAAGTTTCATTGAAGTGAAAACCATTGCATAAGATGCAGAAAGAGGATAATCTGAATTGCATGTAATTCTATCCAATTCCAAAGATTGTTAATGTGTTGCTTAATCATGTAGTTACTGTTTACTAGACAATTTTTCGATATGACAGTCGGAGACTACATTTTGACAAAAAGTGCAAACAGTACTTTTGAGGTTTGTTCTATTTTGTCAATACGCTCACAATTCATCTAAATGTCAACGGATTTATAATTCACGTACATTGACAATGCTAATGCGCAACGCCTTTATGTTGTATGATAATTGTTAATTTGGATTGAATCGCTTATACTGTGGCGAACAGTCTATGACTTTGACAGTATCTCTTCCAGAATGGTTCAGGCCCGGCTTGCTACACGGGGTTTAATTCTATATAGGATATGTGGTCGTTCCACCGAGCTTTTGGTATAAGCTTTTTACCTCTCGGCCTTGATTAGAGAGCTGCTCTTGACTCAGTCTTCCTGGGCTCTACTAGCGTATCTCTCAACTATCTAAGCCAGGGGCGTCCAACTCGTGGCCCGCGGGCCAAAATGTGACCCGCCGAGTCTTTTTAATTGGCCCGCTGAGCAGGAACGTCATTTGGGGGAGGAGGATTTTTAAGGAAAGAGATAAGACTGATAAGCAAAAAATATCACCAACTTTTCAACTTTTTCACAAACTTGCCAGGTCGAAAGTGTCTCCCCCATGAAAAACAGTGAAATGACGTCCCTGCGGCCGAGACTTTCAGAAATTAGTGAAAAATTTCATTTCTCTCAGCTAATAGGTATTATCGTCATGAAAAACGTAAAAATTTTTAAAATTGCTCTTTCGTGAGTTCGTGGACATAGAATTTTTACGTTGTGGAACATTTTGGATCTATTTTATGCTTGATTTGTCAAGAAACCATCGCTGTCAATAAGGAATACAACGTTAAGCGAAATAGCAAAACAAAGCATGTCAGTGAATTTGACAGCGCTGTTGGTCAAATCCGTACTGATCACATATAAATTCGTTGAAATAAAGTATTGTTGAACAAGAACCTGTCTTCGAAATACCAAGAAAGACTTCCGAAGCAGCTACAAAGATCAGCTTCCTAGCAGCAAAAGCAATAGATAAGAGTGGAGAGACATTTTCAGAGAGCGTGTTTTGAGAAATTTGCTTAATTGGCTTGCTCACATAATAATGTGACGACCCTTCTCCGACGTTCGCTGGTAGGCCGCCAGGAAGAGTCGCACCGTCAGGGTGGCTAAGTGTGCCCCGAGTGAGTATCGGCCTCAGTCAAAGACCAAGGGCTCTTAACAGTGTGCGAATATGAGTATACATATATTATACATTAAGGAAAGAATGCGTGCTACCATTTAATACTATTAGTGGATGCCGGTAAGTATCAATTCCCGATGTTCCAACGGGCAGTGAGGTTATACATTTACTTGTGTGACTGGGGTGCGCATTATAGCTGGGTAAATACAGTAACTATCATGACATATTCATTTGCATCTATGGTATGAGGTATGTGTTTGACGGAGAGTCAATAGTGTGTGATATATTAGGCTACAAAGGTAGGAAAGCGCATGTAATCAATACGTATTATTATTATTATTATTATTATTATTCCATCATACACATTTATATATCAAACGACAATACATAAGCAGTTCTTAGTCCGAGTTGCATGCACTGTTTATACACCTTGCAGACATCTAACGTATCAGAACGTCCTCTCGTTCATTTATTTTCATAATCTACTATATTACTCAGAATTAGGCAACATCGTTCATACGTAACTAGCCCTACGAACGTCGCCGTCGCAACTACAAGAGAGGTCCTTATAATCTTATATATACGCCGACAGTGTTCACTCAATTCGGCTTAGAGTATCAGCAAATTATTACTATGCTTTGGCAATCCTCTCCGAGCTGCGTTTTAATCAATTCACCCCTATATATATATACAGCATATTACCTCGAGGTTGGTCGGTGACAGTACAGTTATGGTTTTATACGGCTGCGAACATTATCGGCCTAACGTCAAACGCTATATACGAATATGCTACCTATATCTAATCCTATCCTATATTAACCTATCGCTGTCACATCAGATTCGGCGTTCCTTGTTCCCTTTCCGCCCTCGTTGCCTCGAGGTTCTTCTCCTTTCGTCCAGTCTCTTCCACGTCCAGATTCCGAATGTCCCATATTCTTTCTCTTTGGACCCAAGCTCCCTTCTTTGTCTCCCTTTCCCCATACCGACACGTATATCCACACATACATACAAGCATACAAGTTAACGGCCAGTTTTCCAGAACATTCCATGGGCACACAGCCATACACTCAGTGTTGTACACACAGACACCCACACATACCTAGACAAAAGTTGGCTACCCACTTCTCCCCACTCTCCATTTCTGAGAAGGTGGTCTGGAACTTTCCGCGGACCAACACATCCACACAAACAGACTCATACACGTAAGTGGCCTCGGCCCCCTTTCCTTGGAAGTTGGACTTGGGATGGGTACTGATCCCTCGTCTACATACATTAACATAATGGTCACCATAGCAACCATACCGTCTCTGGCCGACCCAATCTTCTGACCAATACACACCGACATCTATCCACAGAGATTCACACTGTCATCCACAGGTACAGGGTCCAGCCACTCGGCTATTGCTTGACCATGCGTAGCCCTGCCGCAGCCGGGGCGGGAGGGACCTGTCCTGTCCAGTCGTCTCTCTCAGCTTCGGTCGGCCAGTCCACGGGGTTGCAACGGTCGGCCATTCTGTGACTTTCCGCCCAGCCGCCCCGTAACTGGATCACCCAAACTCTCGGATTTTGATATTATAGGGCTCTTAACCTCGGCAGCAAAACCCTTTGTATACATATATTTATATAGGCCTATCCATACGATATTAATATGCAATGTAATATATGAGAAACTAATGTAACTGTCACTCCTACAAAAGAATACATGAACCCGTGACGCGAGGAAGCGTCACAATAAGTCATAATGGTAGAACATTATAGTATTTCTCGACAAATTGTTTATTGCTTGAGGAGTCGACGATGTGTCTACTTACATAGAACATACCTTACTTAATTAAAACGCGTTCAGCATGCAGGTTTGTAAAAACACGCATGCTGAACACGTTTTAATTATTATTAAGTCTGACTTTCAACAAGCGCCAGACTGTAAGTTCTGGCGCTTGATGAAAGTCAGACATGACACTGATCAACTAGCAATATTCGTGAGCAGTGTTAATAAAGAGATTTATGTAGCCTACTCGAGGAAATGCTTGATATGTGTTCAATGAAAGGCGCGACAACCGGTAAATACTTAGGCCTATTTGATGCTGTTGAACAGGTAATGCACAAATTAAATCTTAATGAGAACAAGAATAAAAAATGTAAATCCAAGCTCAAGGTCTTCCCTTACAGATGACATCAACGCTAGAAATTTCTAACATCGGAACAGATATTGACTACTTGTGCAAACAAAAGCAATGCCAGATTTTCCACTAAATCTGAGAATCTGGTATAAGCGTTTTTGTACTGTATCATAAATATGTAGTCTTAGAGTATACAATATTCACTGTAGGCTACAACTATTCACAAATCACTATTCCGGAATTTGTGAATTTTGTACAATGTTGAAATGTTGATATTGAACATTGGTTATTCGTTTTGAACGACTTTGTTATTTGTCACTAATCTGGCCCTCCAATTCTAGTGAAACTGCTCGTGTGGCCCTCCGGGGGAAAAGGTTGGACACCCCCGATCCTTAACTCTTATAGCTATTGATCTCTGTACTTTACTATGCCTCTTCTATATCCCGTGTACCTTAAAGTTCGTGGGTACACTCATCTAACTTTCTAACTTGGCAATCCAAGTAAGAACTCAGTTTACCGGCCACCTGTCTTCTCCAGGGCCTATATTTAAAGGGCTCTCACACTACCTTTAAGAAGGTGTGCTAGTACTCAACTAATTACTGAACTCAATGACTCAACTCAATGAAGCCTAGAGCCATCTACTGAATCACTTGGACTTAAACTCTCTATACTTTTTGTGTATTTCCTAGGTAGTTATTATTTCTAAGGGACCTCGCTTATTATTATTATTATTATTATTATTATTATTATTATTATTATTATTATTATTATTATTAGTAGCGTAGCTAAGGGTGTGTGTGTGGATTAAACCCCCTTGGCTACCGACGAAAAAAAATTGTCTATGTGTTTCCATACATTTTTATTTTCGGACGCGGTTTTGGGGTCAAACTCCCCCTGTCTGCCGACCGAATAATTTCTAAGAGCTATATAGAATAGAATGTAAAGATGCAAGGTGACGGCCTTTTTCTTTGTCAGCACATCCGCAAAGGAAAAATGTACAAAAGGAAGGATGAGTATGACCTTTTTCTGCTTTTTCGAAGTTGGTTAAGGGCAAAACCAAAAATCCCTTCCTGAAATCCTGGCTACGCCACTGCTATATTTTATTATTATTATAAACTTATAACTTACAGTATTAGCTTACCAATTTCGCTACAATATTACACATATATAATTGACGGTAAGCGATATTATATCGGTAAGTTATCGCGTATAGGTAACGACAACCCATTGTCTCATATTGCCAGAAGGAAACGGTGCTTATCAACGGTTCCTAAGCCATAAGCCCTTCTGTGGTTAAGCCATTCATCGGCGACTGTGGCCAGTCTTTTCCTTTGAGCATACAGTAACCTTCGCAAAATTGTTACTCAGTTTACCACTGCCATCAATCGAGTGGCGGCCGAGACAAGAGACAGCGTAGGTCCCTGTGAATATCGAACTCGCTTCGAGTATTATGCACCATAATCATTGTACCAGCTGAGCTCTTCTTAAAATGTATCAACATTACAACCAACACCATTTTCTGGAGTAAATATGTCGTATATTGATCATTGTGTCGTTTATTGATCATTGCACTAGGTTCATGTGAGACAATGTGCATGTTGGGGGGTTTCTTGCAACTGCGGAGTGGCCGTGAGAGAGGGAAACGACGTTCTTGGCATCACCGTCAGCAGTGATCGGACTGTAACGCCCATTGCGTTTTCGATCGGCAAAAGTCGTGGAGCGATTATGACGAACAGCGGCAACACATACACGGTTGGATAAAATGCACGCAAAAAGTTCAGTCTCTGGTTCTTTATTATTATTATTATTATTATTATTATTATTATTATTATTATTATTATTATTATTATTATTATTATTATTATTGTTGTTGTTGTTGTTATTATTGCTGTTATTGTTGTTGTTGCTGCT
Organism: Metaphire vulgaris; assembly: GCA_018105865.1. Classification (NCBI taxonomy): domain Eukaryota; kingdom Metazoa; phylum Annelida; class Clitellata; order Crassiclitellata; family Megascolecidae; genus Metaphire; species Metaphire vulgaris. The sequence goes on along the minus strand of JACLAT010000132.1, from coordinate 46,712 downwards.
GCTGTTATTATTATTATTATGACAATTTATAGGCCAAATCCAGGAGCATTTTACCCGGGCACTTGTAGGAGATGGGAAAGAAGAAATTCTTTTGTTTCTTTGCGAGCAGTTCTAATGAGGTCGATTTAGTCACTTCGTCTGGTAACGCGTTCCATGGACAGGATTCCCCCGCGTAATAGATCTCTCTAGAAGTTTCACCGTCTTGGACGGAGGGAGAATGGACAACAGGACACGACTGCTGGAAGGGAGACGCGAGAGATTTTCAGCCATCGTGGGTCTGTGCACCAGCGCTGTTAAATAGTCGGGACAGGTAGAGTCGTGCAAGACTCGAAACGTGAGCTAGCATCGTTTAAAATTGATGCGTCCCGGATTCCGGAGCCAGTGGAGCTCGTCTCTTAGTAATGGAGGCAAATGGTCGTTCCACCTGGCTCCGAATAGGCTATCACTCGAGCGACAAAGTTTAGCACCGACTGCAGCCGGCTCAGTTGGCTGTCCGGGAGACCAAGTAATACACTATTACAATAGTCGATGCTGCAACGGGTACAGAACTAACTGGCCAGGACTGTTTGTAAAGTGCGCCGAACAGAACATATTACACCGATCCTTGCTCGTCTCCATTGGCTACCAATACGATATCGCATTCAGTACAAGATCACGCCTATTACCTTCAAGACAATAACAACACAACAGCCCAGCTACTTGGCAGACGTCATTCAACTGCAGGAACAGTCTCGACTACGGAGATCACGTGGTGCTAATAAACTGATAAGGCGGCACACTCGCATTTCTCTCACCGGCCGTTCCTTCGCAATCGCTGCTCCGTCTGTTTTGAACAATCTACCGGAATCTGTCACTTCGGACGTAACTGTTTCGCTGATTGTTTTAAGCGCCGACTGGAAACTGCACTCTGCAGTTTGGCCTACACTGTTTAGGCCACGTGACTACCCCCGCACTTATGATTCTTCACTTAGTGAATGACTTAATGTGCTTTAACAACCATATGTTAATAATAATAATAATAATAATAATAATAATAATAATAATAATAATAATAATCATCATCATCATCATCATCAGATCGCTTGGACAGTGGAGGTCCTTTGCGCCAATCTGCCACTAGTGGAGTGTCCACGTCCTAGTGCAATGTTCCATTCGCGCGCCATAGCGGAGGAGGGTCCAGCTCTGAGCTGCTAGATCCAAGAACGTCGCGGTCTCCCAGGGAGTCGTTTTCAGTTCGCGAGAGGATGACGTTCGTTACGACGTGCTATGGCGCAGACAAGGGCGCCATGTGCTGGGGTGTTAACGTCCAGCCATGCAACGTGTCCTAATAATGTCGTGCGGCGGCGAGAGATGGTTTCGGGTATTGATGCTAATCCCGTACACGATGAAACGATGTCATTTGATATCTGGTAAAACCAGCGAACATGCAGAATCTGGTGTTGACAGCGCAGGTGGAAGGCCTGCGATCATTTCGTATCACGTTCTAAAAGTATCCAAGTTTCCGAACCACAGAGTAGAATGGAAAGGACACATGTCTGATAAAACGCAGCTTTGTGAAGAGCTCGATGTGGTTTTGGCTCCATAAGCGTTGAAGCGATCTCATAGAAGAAGCTGCTAAGCCAATCCTGCGGCTAATGCTAGGCGTGCATCAACCGTCTGAGCTCTGAACGCTGCCCAAGTAGATGAATTGGGTGACATTTTCCACTTCTTTCGGTTGCATGCGTGTGCGGCAGAGCAGAGCATTGTGCAGTTTGGTCTTTGCCCATGATTTGTGCAGACCTAGATGAGAGGCTTCTGTTTCAAGGTGGTCAAGGGTTTCCGCAAGATTTGTTGCGGATGTGTCTAACAGTGCGACATCGTCAGCATAATCGAGGTCGCTAAAACGGTGTTCTGGTAGCTGGATTCCATGATGACTCACCTGATCTTCCGGAGCTGGTAATAACAGCTTCGCGTCACATTTTTATGTGTCCGATGTCACATGGTTTATAGAAATGATTAACCTCGTCGCACCTTCATATCTATTATTAATTGTGATGCTGTAAATACTGTAGTTATACGCCTAGTGCACGTGTAATATTATAAGTGGCGAGTCTGAAGGAAATGAAAATATCATCGTAGCAATGTAGATTATGCCTTTGTTATTGTTTCCATTTCACTTTTGCTGTCTCTGCTCGCATCGCCGCTGGTATAGACGAGTACTATGCCGAGAACATTTTTTGCTATTTCAGATAGCAATCTTTGAATCCTAGGTCCATTGCCTTGTCTCAGGTATAAACCTGCTTATTCCAGGTTACAGTTGTTAATCTAGAGACACAAATTATGAAAGTATGAGTTGCTCAATTTGTAATGCAGTATATAGTATACTTCTCGATTTGACACCTACGCTGATGCCTCAAACTGCATACAGCAGTGGAATAGCGCAGTTTCCGAATAGTTTTAGAAATAGGCACCATTATTTTTGCTTGCAGTACCAACGACACCCGACTGTAGTAGTTGACTTGGAAGGCGTTGTAAGATTCTTAAGTTTGTCTGGGCGGAGCCCCAGCCTGCCTGCTAAAGAATTTCAAGTGACGCTAGATTCAAATTCTGAATCTATATCGATTTTGACAACAGAAGATTTGTCAAACTTTCTCGATTCAGGAGCCCAAATCATGTTAAATTACCTATTTTTCAAAATCAACCATGATTCGCAGCGGTTTAATCTGTTTAATGGCACGGCATCATTGCCGCCTTCATCATCACCATTACCACCACCACCATCATCTTCATTATTTGCTTCAGCAATTTTACAAAATGATTTCAAAATTTTGAAGATTTTAATGCCGTCTGGAGCGTATGTCCTGGTGGATAATTATTATTATGGATACTACCTGAATGTATACGTTTACGGGAATTCCAAGAACATTCAAGGAAGTACTGGACTGTGTGGCGCAGAGGGAAACTATAAAAGGTATATCTCTATCATGCCAAGAAATTCAAAGTTTAAGAGATTATGTTCCTTTATAAATTTTTATCAACTTCTAAGAACCGGTGAATTGACCAACAGAACTATAGGATTTTCATTGTAAACAGCTGCAATTAAAAAAGATATTAACGCAATAGCGGATTAGCATGTACTGTTTAGTCTGTTTTAGCCTACTATGAGACGGCGTGATTGTAAAGTAGTTTGTTTGGACCATGTTGTTGAAATAAATATAAAAAATATTTTACTAAAGTAATAAAATTCTCAAATTCAGTATTTTCGCAAAAATTGCTGTCATGACTCGCTCTCGCGCCATCTAACGGCGTCATTCTATTCTATCCCAAGATGTTTCCACTAATTATCCGAGTTATATCCGCAGAATTCGGCTTAATCTTTTTGGAATGAAGTCTTGAACACGCGTGAAATGATGATTTAAACCTACGAATTAAAGGTCAAAATTCCGAGATTTTTAATGTTACAGTATATTATATTAATTTGCATTGTATTGTATTGAATACTGGACTATTTATATAGAGCCATAAGAATAGCATAACCAAAGACAAAGGCGTTTTATAAGGGGTATGACTCCTTAAACAGATGGCTTTTCAGTCTGTAATTTAATTTGCAACACAACACAGACAGAGTAAGTAAGTAAGTAAATAAGTCAATCAATCATCGTATTTAGCCTTGTTGGCAGTAACGATTTCTCGCCACAAGGTTCTGTCCTGTGAAGAATGAAGTGCTTCAGGTGGAGGCAATCCGCAGTCATCGTAGATGTGGTGACACCAAGTTGTGGGTGGTCTGTAGCCCTAAAATCTCGTAAATTTATATAGCGCTTTTGAAATAGTACAGTAGTTGTTGCTTATTCTTATGCGCGCAAACTTTCTTGAAATAGCCATAGGCAAGATGCATGGGTTGTCGGCCGGACAAAGGTCAGTGCATCCATGAGCACATGAAGAAGAATCAAGCGAACTAAAATAGCTACTTACATTGTCCCCAAAGAGGCCAAAATAATGCTCTCGGTATTCCAACTCTGCTTCCATATTTTTAGGTAATGAATATTTGTTATTTTTAACGAGAAGGACCATGGTATTAATTTTGTGGAAGTGGATGACAGTAGAAAACTGCGCCTAGCATTCGTCGACGCCTTCTTGACTGCCATAGATTCTCTTCATCCTTTTCGGACTCAAGATTAAGCTTCATCCTCTGAACAACCACGAATATTGGCTGTAACGTTGTTATAAAGGACTTTGTGACCTTCGGCCACTGTCCTACCAGTGTTGCGTTCAGCCTATCAGTCGCGTAGGCTTCTGCCACGTCAGTCAGTTCCACGCTGGCAATGTTTTCCCAAAGCTTTAGGAAAGCTTGTTTAGAATCAATACCGCCTGACGATAAACCGCGGTATTCAGTAAGCTTACGGTATAAAATCGGTATTCAAGTCAGCAAGCCCACGGTATAAAATCGGCATAAAACATTGTCAATTTTAACACCGGTATTTTCTTAATACTTGTATACCGCACATCGCTATCAGAAAGCGCCACAAGTTTTCTATTGCTCCTAACGAAAATCAGAATAAGTCTTCATTGGGACTAACATTTTAGGGTATAAGACTCGTTACAAGAGATATATTGAGCTTCTGGTTTTCGGCGTTATATAATGTGGCGAAACCAGGCTATGACGTTACCAGATGGCCCACCTGGCTCACGCACAGTGTTTTCTATTATTAGCTATCTATTGACTTAGGCTCGTGGTGGTCCGACCTAGGCTTTTTGACTTAGGAATTTATCAATTCTTCAGGCCCTCTTATCATGCTATAAACTCTCTGGTACATCGCCTCTCACGGCTCTTCTCGATTTTACCTTGACACCGTCTTATCATAGGTACCTCGCTTCTCTAACCTCCTGGTACCGCTCTATTGATGTCCGGTACCGATGGTACCTCTCGATCACAAGCCCGTGATACCGACCTCACAACGTCAGGTACCACTATCGGCTCTCTTTCCTGGTACCGCGTCCTGACTCTGGACGCCCTGCCTTCTCCTTTTCTAGCAACCTTGGTACCGGTCCTCCTCGACCGTAGGTACCGCTGGTTCCACCTCCTTATCTCAGCCGGTACCGCTGGTACCACCTCTTCCTCCAGCCGGTACCGCTGGTACCTATACCTTTCCTCGGCCAGTACCGCCTCCTTCCCTCGACCTGTACCGCCGGTACCTCTCCTTCGCCCAGCGATCACCGTCCTGTGCCTTGCCCTGTCGAGCCCTCTCTCTCTCGACCTGCCTAGGGACCGCTCTCCTCAGCTGGTACCTCTCTATCGATCCTTCCTTGGTACCGCTCCCTCAGCTGGTACATCTCTATCGATCCTTCCTTGGTACCGCTCTCTCAGCTGGTACCTCTCTCCTTCCCTCGAAGATACCACTGCCGGTACCGCCTCGCCTTAATCTCAGAGGCCGGTACCTCTCGTACCTCTACTTAACCTCAGGGGCTGGCACAGCTTGGTACCGCCTTTACCTCAACTCTCTCAGGCAGGTACCACCTGGCACCGTTCCTTCCTTCCGTCTTAGGTACCGCTTGGTACCGGAATCTTTTACCTATCTCCGTCGTCGGTACCTCTTTATACCGGAACCTCTCTGCCTTCGGTACCGCTTGGTACCGGGATCTCAAGGTGAATCTTACCGTCTTCGCCCTTCCCAGACACACGCTGCCCTCAGCTATCGGCCATGATCATTGAAACGAGCCTCCTTATATAAGATTTGGCAACGGTGGTGTGTAAAACTCAACCCTTTCATTTCAATATTGCCCTATCAACTGGTGCCACCTAGCGAATGATCCTACATATCTCTCACTATATATTTTATCAATTACCTAGCTATAGATTATTATTAATGGGCCTCAGATTTAATTGTATTTTTTATTATTCATTTTATTAATCTATTTTGTGATTTCTCCACAATAATGTGCCTGCACGTTTTAGACTGAATGATGAAAACAGCTTACTGAATGCTCACTTATACGGAATTAAATGTCTAGACAAAGACGATACCGTCGAAAGCGTTTGCTCCTGTCGAGGTACTAGACCTGTCGCCTGCAAACCTCCGAAGGTCGACCAGAATCAAATCACTAAAACGACTGTCACAAAGTACACCCGAAAATGTCTGACGCCGAATAGCAAGCGACGAAAAAAACGAGACGTTGACGACAATGAAGTCATCGACGATGACGAAGACGACGAAGATTCTGAAGATTCTGAAGATGACCAAGGCGACGAGATGGTGATAACTGCAGATGATTTCCCGATACCAAAGGTCGACGAAAATTACGGAGTGAATTTGACCTTAAAATGGCCGACCCCGAGCGGAGTCACCGAGGCCGAAGCAAGACGCCGTTGCCGGTCGAAGCTCGAGTCGTCGCCTGTGTTCAACCTCTGCAAAAGCCATGTTAATAACAGCGACGGAATCATTAATGACTGTGTCAGCGATCTACAGGTAAATGCATTCATTGGCCAGAATCATCTAAATGTATGCAATAGACATCAGATAGACCTGAGACAAATCGAATTCTGCACTAATCATGGCGTAATTATAAACGTGTTTTTACTTTTCGTCTGATAGATAATCGATGATACAGAAGTTGCGACTTCATACGTCACCGACAGTTTTCAAAAGCAATGTGTCACCGTCCTGGAAAACGCTGTAGTATCCAACACCACAAACGACGCAAACGAAACCGTTTCTGATGAACCATCTGACGGCGAAAGACTCCTGTTCAGTATTACGTCTGAGATCTGTCCTAATCAGTGCAACGGAAACGGCACCTGTGTCAATGGAACATGCAGATGCAACAGCGGTAAGATTGAAATAATTGCCGACATCTTGGCCGTCTACTAAGCGAAAACTCCCGGCGACATTTATGAGACACCGTTCGTTTGATCCGGAACATTACGCGCTGATTTTGTATTGCCATGTTCGTGTTTGGTTATTTATCCACTCGTTTACATATTTGTTTAGCAAATTGATGTGATGTGAAACACAAACCATTCATCCAACTCATGACAATAACGCTAATAGACTAGTATAGAACACTTTTGAGGGTTACTAGACCAGTTGTGCTATACAGATGCTTTGTGGCGTAATTCCGCTACCAGCGTTACAGGTATACTTTTTAGTAACCTTGCAATTTCGTAGGCATTTGACTTTTGAATGTTTTTGGGATAAAATATTCATTTTTGCATCGAATAAAGTGCTTCTGCTCGGAGGTAACTGATGCCATTTTTTGGGTTGAAGGATTTGCGGGAGATGATTGCTCGAAAAACACCCGAAATCCTCCCGATCTAACTGCCATCAGAAAAGGATCCCTGTGCGACTCTAGAACGAGTGTCTGTACTGTCGCCTTCATCTATGCCAAAAACTTCTACAGATCCAAAGATCTTCTCTGTAAAGTCACCGAGGTAACATCTAAGACAAATAAACTGCAAATGACAATATGAATGCAATGATCTATATTTGTAAAGGCTGTGACTTCCAAAGTGTTATTCTTACCAGACTTATTGACAGTGTTTGTAACTGCAATTATATTGCGCTGTATGAAGAGTATTTTTAAATATGCAAATGATATAATTTTCATTAAAATCGGACTATATCCAAACTTTGGCCCAATAAATCTCAAACGCTTTTTATTTTGGCTATTACTTTGTCAAATTTTGATCAATCTTAATACAACTCGGTAGCGCATGTAGCTGAAAGAACCCCGATACATCCATTTTTAGTTTCTTCGCAACATATTTTATTTGTTGCAACTGTGCGTCACGAAACAAAGCATGTTATGTTATGTTAAAACGACAATTTATATAGCGCAATAAACATAGCTGAATGCCAAAGTCAAGAGCACTTTACATTCTGCACTTATACGATATGTCAAACAAGTGTTTAAGTTTCTTAAAAACAATTCGAGGTTAGTTTCCATGGACACGTTGTTAGGTAGGGCGTTCCAGAGGATAGGGTTCCCACGTGTAACAGACCTCTCACCAAGTTGCAACTTGGCGGGAGGGGGACAAGCAGCTTAACACTGTGACCAGATCGGAGCTGATGACGACGGTCAGTAGGCGAAGGTCGATGAATTAGTTCAGCGAGGTAGTCGGGAAAGTAGGATCATACAAAGCTCGAGATGTTAGCCAGCATCGCTTATAGGTTATACGCTCTGGAATGCGTAGCCAATGAAGCCTGTCTTTCAGCAGAGGGTGAGATGATCAGTCCATCTAGCTCCGAAGATCATTCGGGCAGAGGCATTGAGTACCATCTGTAGACGGTCCAGCTGGCTAGCAGGAAGACCGAGAAGAATGCCATTGCCGTAATCGACCCTGAGAGGACGAATGCACGGACCAGAACGATCACTGATGAGGTTGGCAGGTGACGACGAATCTCTCTAACCGCCGGAGCTGACAGTAGCAGGCTCGAGACACATTACTTACGTGGCCATTAAACGTTAACGATTCGTCGATTAACACTCCCAGAAGGCGCATTCATGGATAGGGTAATATATACCCCATCAATTAAGAACGGTGCGTGGTTGATCAGATGATTCTTTCTGGGGTCGCAATCCACAGTATCTCCGTCTTGGAGGGATTTAAGGCGAGACGGTTAGAAACAGTCCATTGCTTGATCTTAATAATACAGTCGCTGATGCGAGCTCGAAGCCGCTCTGTGTCCTTCGGAAGGCAGAAGGAATACATCTGGACGTCGTCGGCGTAGGAGTGCGCTTCGAGACCACACGACTTGATAATTTGGCCAATGTCTGCAACGTAGAGGACAAACAGCAGGGGTCCGAGTACAGACCCTGAGGCACGCCGCAGAGAACCTGGCGAGGACAGACGTGTGGCCACTCCAGCAGACTGACTGCGACCTACCAGTAAGGTAGTCACGCAGCCAGACAAGAACAGTATCCTTGATGCCGTATGTGAGTTCAAGACGGCGGATGATGACGTCATAATCCAAGTGTCGAACGCAGCCGACAGATCGAGTAGGCAGAGCAGGGCTAACTGCCCATTCGCTACGGCGTCGACGATGTCGTTGTAAATCCGAAGTATGGCGGTTTCCGTGGAGTGGCCCCGCCTGTAAGCTGACTGTTGTCTCGGCATAAGACTGTTCGACACCAGGTATCTAACCACTTGACTATTTACGACTCTTTCCAACACTTTCGATAGGAAAGGAAGATTCGAGACCGGACGGTAGTTAGCTACTTCGGCAGGATCAGAGCCAGGTCGCTTAAGATGCGGGTACACAACCGCATGCTTCCACGACGAAGGAAATTCACCTGTTCGTAAAGAAGTTGACAGGAGCGTCGCAAGGAATGGAGACAGCGTTTCAACAACTTCCTTCAGCAGCCACACCGGAAGTGGGTCGAGTTTGCACTGCTTATTCGGTAGTGATCGGATGATCGCTACGACTTCCTCCGTAGACAAAGCAGAAAACTCATTGAGGGAAGACCCTGTGTACAATGTGTACTCAGCAGGTCGGGCATTCGACGTTCTCTGCCTGATAGCGTTAATTTTATCATCGAGGTGCTGGTGAAAGTCTTCAGCCGAGAAACTGGAAGGCGGGCGAGAGTCATTGTCGGAATTTCCAAGGAGCTTGTCCAAGTTTCACCACGTCCGCTTTGAGTCAAGTTTGGAAGACACAAGCTCTCCCCTCCAGTATTGTCGGCCCTTCGACCTCACCAGCCGTCTACTCGCTTGAAGAGCTACCCGCCAAGAATCGAATGCTTCAGCCTCTTTGATCGACCCCTTCTTTTTCCATTTACGGAAATAGTACATAGTAATTATTCGTTAACATGGTATAAAGTTGGCAAAAGTGACCAAAGTGTTAGTGGAAAATGTGCACAGACAGAAAAGGCACAGTGAGCGGATGGCAGGAAGCATCTCCTTCAACAGCACGTCACGGTAGTAGACGTCATTCACTCTTATATCCGGCTCAGTGAAGATGAGAACGATACAGCCCAGTTTGGATACAACAATGGAAACTATTGCTGGCTTCATGAGCGTTGGGCGCGAGCAAAACAGTTTCTCATCTGTAATGTCGCATTTCTTGACTGCAATCGGAGAGTAAATTCGATCAGTCTTTAGGTTACTGTAACTGATGGCGCCACTGTGAAAAATACTGTCCGGCGCATTATTCACGATGACCTGCATTTGAAATGCCACTGCAGCCAATTGCTTAGCTCGTTTCACGCGATCAAAGCAGTTGCTGCACAAAATCTCGTCAGCAAAAGTCGACCTTATCTTCTTCACTGACGAGATGGTCAGATCTTCACTTGACGTGCTGCTGCAGGAGATGCTTCCTGTCATCCACTCACTATGGCCACTGCTGCCAAATTACACCACGTAAATTAATAATAATAGCTGTGCTTTGTTTCGTGATATACATTTTCTACCAATGCTCAAGAATCTAGTCGGCTGGACTACTGTAACTCTCTCCTTGCAGGCATCCTTCAAACCTTCTCTTGAACGCTCTCAAAATATACAAAACTCCGTCCCGGGCCATAACGAAGACTCCCATTCAAACCAGCCATCATAACTTCGCGGTCTTTGCTCACTGCCCAAACTCATAGACGCTCAACCAGGTCTTTGGGGCACTAACTGCAAATTCCACATACCCGCGCTATTCTTGGTAAGCGCGCATTTTCATTGGCTGAACCGAAGCGTTGGAATATACTTCAAGTATTGGTCCGCTCCGCCTCTTACGACATTTCGATCCGGACTCAGAACGCACCTGTTCTCTATTGCCTATCCTCACAGCCGGGACGAGACAATCGGAAAACTAGACGTTGGATTTCACAATGGGGATCACGACTCAATTTAAAGGAGCTACCATCGACATCGACCATCCTTGATGTCAAGGACTTTGACCAAAATTGCGCTATAAAAATAAATTAAATGATGATGGAATTAAATATTCGATTTTAATCGTGTGAGTCAATTTCGTAGGTCAACAAAGACCGTGAATTTAACTATTCTGGATCAATGGTATCGGAACAAATGCTATCGTGCAAACTTCCTATGGTTCATCGTTTCTCAAACAAGTCTCGTCTGACTGCAAAAGAAACAGTGGAATTGGAACCTGCACCTTTCTACCGCTGGGAGATTGCGGTCTCAAATGACGCCGGAGAGATTTACAGCAAAAGTCTCCCACTCACCGTCTTCGACTCAAAGTGTCGAAAATGCGACAATGACGGAAACTGCACTCGCAAAGTAATTGCATATATTATTATATCATTTTTATGCCATTTTTAGGCGATGACCCTAGTTCAACAACGGTAACCAGCTTAAAGTCTTAAGATTTTTTACATATGATGTTTTAATGGCCATGAATATTGTTGAAACAGGTTTTCGTCTTAATCATTACTGGTAATTTGTTTTTAAGAACAATACATGCGAAATCAAGGGGAGATGCTATTCAGCGGAGGAAGTGTCCGATCATGATCCTAACTTAGGATGCATCCCGTCAAAAAGTCAGGAGAACTGGTCAACACGTGATCCTAACCTAGGATCCACCTCAGCAAAAAGTCAGGAGAACTGGTCAACGCGTGATTCTAACTTAGGATCTCCTCCAGCAAAAAGTCAGGAGAACTTGTCAACACGTGATTCTAACTTAGGATCCACCTCAGCAAAAAGTCAGGAAAACTGGTCAACGCGTGATTCTAACTTAGGATCCACCTCAGCAAAAAGTCAGGAGAACTGGTCAACACGTGATTCTAACTTAGGATCCACCCCAGCAAAAAGTCCGGAGAACTTGTCAACACGTGATTCTAACTTAGGATCCACCTCAGCAAAAAGTCAGGAGAACTGGTCAACACGTGATTCTAACCTAGGATCCACTCCAACAAAAAGTCAGGAGAACTGGTCAACGCGTGATTCTAACTTAGGATCTCCTCCAGCAAAAAGTCCGGAGAACTTGTCAACACGTGATTCTAACTTAGGATCCAACTCAGCAAAAAGTCAGGAAAACTGGTCAACGCGTGATTGTAACTTAGGATCCACCTCAGCAAAAAGTCAGGAGAACTGGTCAACACGTGATTCTAACTTAGGATCCACCCCAGCAAAAAGTCCGGAGAACTTGTCAACACGTGATTCTAACTTAGGATCCACCTCAGCAAAAAAAGTCAGGAGAACTGGTCAACACGTGATTCTAACTTAGGATCCACCCCAGCAAAAAGTCCGGAGAACTTGTCAACACGTGATTCTAACTTAGGATCCACCTCAGCAAAAAGTCAGGAGAACTGGTCAACACGTGATTCTAACTTAGGATCCACCCCAGCAAAAAGTCAGGAGAACTTGTCAACACGTGATTCTAACTTAGGATCCACCTCAGCAAAAAGTCAGGAAAACTGGTCAACGCGTGATTCTAACTTAGGATCCACCTCAGCAAAAAGTCAGGAGAATTTGTCAACACGTGATTCTAACTTAGGATCCACCTCAGCAAAAAGTCAGGAGAACTGGTCAACACGTGATTCTAACTTAGGATCCACCCCAGCAAAAAGTCCGGAGAACTTGTCAACACGTGATTCTAACTTAGGATCCACCCCAGCAAAAAGTCCGGAGAACTTGTCAACACGTGATTCTAACTTAGGATCCACCCCAGCAAAAAGTCACGTTAACTGGTCAACACGTGATTCTAACTTAGGATCTCCTCCAGCAAAAAGTCAGGCGAAATCGTCAACACGAGATTCTAACTTAGGATCCACCTCAGCAAAAAGTCAGGAGAACTGGTCAACACGTGATTCTAACTTAGGATCCCCTCCAGCAAAAAGTCAGGAGAACTGGTCAACACGTGATTCTAACTTAGGATCCACCCCAGCAAAAAGTCCGGAGAACTTGTCAACACGTGATTCTAACTTAGGATCCACCCCAGCAAAAAGTCCGGAGAACTTGTCAACACGTGATTCTAACTCAGGATCCACCTCAGCAAAAAGTCAGGAGAACTTGTCAACACGTGATTCTAACTTAGGATCCACCCCAGCAAAAAGTCACGTTAACTTGTCAACACGTGATTCTAACTTAGGATCTCCTCCAGCAAAAAGTCAGGCGAAATCGTCAACACGTGATTCTAACTTAGGATCCACCCCAGCAAAAGGTCAGGCGAAATCTTTAGCATGTGAGCATCCTTAAAATTTTGGAAGTGTTGTATCTCAAACTTTAAAATGTAAAAATGTAACGTGACGAACTCAGTAAATTTTTAACTTTGAAGTGTGAGTTATTAACGCACTTCCAAACTTTTAATTGCGGAATAGTGGGCATTAAATATTTTTCAGGTGAGAATACTAGAATCTATACTGACAGTGTGTCGAAGTGTTGTGTTCCAGTGGTTTTTATTTTTCTTTTTTAGGTGGAGCAGGCTATTGGTGTGGAAATGCGTCGAGAATGATAACTGGTGATATGACCATCGCTGCATTGGCTCTGATCGTATCAACAATATACAGCCTGTATTAATGTTATCGGGCGAAGGAAGCATTTGTATTATTATTATTCGAACAATGCAAAAATTCTATAATCTTTTAGCCAGATTACCTTTGAGCCTTAGCCAGAATCCCTGCTGCCGTAAATAAATATTGAATGAACATGTGTGCAACTATGTATTCAAGAGCTTTCATTAGATAAAATGCTTTGATTGAATCTAATGCATGATATTGTTAAGAATCGTCAACACTCTTTTACACTTCGGTTCTCTAAGAAACCACTTTATTTTGACAATTGTATAATAACAGGATGTGTATTATTGTTAGTTAAAAGTGGTGTTTATCTTTTTTTTGCGTTTGCGAATAAAGATTTTTATTAGGTTTTACGAGGACATTTCAGGCATTAAGACTCTATAGTGGGCATTGGTCCAACAATATCATGCCTGAGTCATCTGCATTATCGTTGGTTCCTCTTAACACAAACTGGATATTGAAATAAACACGTAACGCGTTTATATTCATGGACGGAATCGTAAAACTTTGTTAATTGTTGAACGAATATTTCGTAGCTATTTCTGTGGAATTTATTCCACAATATTTAAGACAATGTTTTGAGATAATATTCTGACTTTTGGGGGCATTATTAAAAATTACAATTATTGGCTGAAAATTGTTGGAATCATCGACGATTTAACCATTAAGCAGACTAAGCACGTGCTTCCTAGGGTCCCAGGGCTAGAGGGGCACCATAGAGCAAAAATGAATATCGAAATGCCTTTCAGGTCAATACGAGTGCAATCACCTTCGATACATTAAACTTGTGAAATATTCAAATAGACGTTGCATTGCAAATGTGTAGAACTTTATGCAGTTTAAGTTTGGTTAACCTAACGTAAAATTTGACATTTTACGCCGCATAAGTTGGCTAAGCCATTTGTAGCTATTGCCAGTGGCGGTTCAAGGATTTCTTGGTGGGGGGATGAAATGAATTCACAGAATGTTGGTGGGTGGATGAAAATAGAACGAAAAAAACAATATACTTGACCCCCCTCCAAAAAAAAGGCCGGCAAAATTGAATTTAGCCCAAATGTTACTACACTTTTGCCGCAAAAAATAGGTTGACAAGCAAAAAAGGGTACTTGTCGGTTAATTCACCGCCAACATTGGGTAAATGTAAGGGCTTTTCGGTAAAATCACAGCCAACTTAACCCTAACCCTAACCCAAACTCTTAGCCTAACCCAAACCCTAAACCTAACCCTAAACCCTATTGAATAAACTATTGGCGGTGAGTTAACCGACAAGAACCCAAAACGGTCATATGCAGGTTTCCCCTTAGTTTTACTAGACTTTTTCTTAAAGATAGGTTTCACAAGCAAAAAAAGTAAGTCCGGAAGTCCGGTTGTGCGAAGTGATAAAGGCTCAAATGTTGCCTATACGCGGATGAATCTTTGAAAAATTGTTCTCATAACGACACAATAACTGATTCTAGGTCGGGGACGACCTCAAAATGAATAGACCATATAATTACGTGAAAAGCAATTGCAGAAAACAAATATTACAAAATATGCATTAACTAGACTGCATTCTCTGCTTTTAAAAATTTCTGATTAAAACAAAATTAACTTCTTCAACCCAATACACTAAGATGAAATGTTTCTTCATTTAAATCTTTTCATCATTGGCTTTATCATGCTTATAGAATAAGGGGACATCAAGGCTTTTAAGATGTGAGATTTTTAGTCCCGAGGAACGTCATGTGCTCCCGACTCCCGCCTAAAATTTGGAGTAATAATAGATTCAAATTTTGATACCTGAAGCAAACAGTATTTACAGACGATATAATAGCATATCGACAATAACCATACATCCCAATGATAAAATGGTTTCAACCTTTTTCAATGAATCTGAGTTTAAATCTAAGCCCAAAATGATGTCTCTGGACCATGTGCCCTTTGTGACTACTCTAATAGTGATAGGAGAGAAAATACGCACCATAATTTGAACAGATGTTTTTTTTCACATAAAAATTATTTTAACGACGAATGTCCAGATTTAATGTTGTCCCGTTCAAACTTTGTATTCTAGTCAAAAGTTTATCAGTTATTTGGCTGACAAATTGAGAGCGTATTTTTTAATCTGGCATTTAATAGCAAACTCCCATTCTAGAATTAGGCCTATACATTTGAATGTCTTGTTATTACACGGAAAAAATTAACTGTCCGAAAAAATAATTCAAAAAGCTCAGTGTCACCCAATTACAAGAAAATGAATATATGGCGCGAATTTAAATCCTCCTTTTTTGAATTAATTGACTTGATCGTTGTCGTCTTTGAAGCGACCGTCACCAACAAATACAGAATACGTTGGTTGAGTCGTAGTTGAACAATGTGCGTCGTTTACCACTGGAATAACTGTCGCTCCATTTCCACTCTCAATCATTGTCCGTTGACTTTCAAACGGATTGAACTGGTGCTTCAATGTCTTGTATTCTTGCTTTAGATCTGATTTGAAGCGCTTTCTGAAAATAATGAGCTTGCTATCTGTAGTTAGGTTAATTAGATTAACTTTCTCTTTTGACTTAACTTTGTATTCCAATAGGAAACCCGCATTTGAAGTTAGGATTCTTTGCACAGAAATATATGTCCAGTGTTCGATTTATCAAAAATGCAACGGTCCGATATATTTCTCCCACTAAATAATTTTTTGATCCAACGTGAGGCTGAATACTAATATGTTATACTGTTATACATAACTTAAATATCGTTCGACCAATGGAACCAAACTCCGAACATGCCTAGCAAATCAAACACTGTTGCATTTTCTATACCTTTTGAAGAACACTGCTCCAAAGCAAATGACGGCCAAACATATCGACACAACGAATCCACAACGATCCACAACACTTAGCAAAGAACAAAAACAAAGCGACAATTAAATACAATTAAGTTGATTGATTGATTGAAGATAATTTATTTCAAACTCAAACTCAAAGTACATATACATAAGAACTATAAACAAATAAGTAACATAATATGACGACAATTAATTGTACAATTAAGTTTTGATAACATGAAATGATTCATCAGAAAAATATAATAAAAATATTAGCTTATATGAAAACAGCATAATAAACAATTAATAAGTGCTTTCAGATTAAAACTATATTTTAGGAATTATTATAATGTTGAATTGCTGCCATTTAAAAAAATTGAAATAATAGAGGGTTTTTAAGTAGGTAAGATTCATTTCTACTTGACCTATATATATCATTAGGATTAACTTTTTGATATGACATTTTGTTCTAAAGACATTTCTGCTAAAGTTAAAATCCGGATATAATCTTTAATTTCAAATAATTAACTTTTCCTTTGTTCTAAAGGCATCGCAAAGTTCGGAGATATCATGATAATTAGTGCATCACCACCTGAAAGTAGTGATATGCTATATGTTCTGGCATTTTCCACTGTCAAATAAAGTACCCAAATTAAAAAATGGTCCGTAATAATATAAAAAACGCATTAATGATGAGCAAAATTAGACGAATAATAATGACCGTAGTCTCTATGATCGCTTTAGATATTTCTATCTCTTCTAGTAACAATTAAAATACACAGAAAAATCCCAAATCCTTCACTTAACTCTTTTGGAAATAACGCTAAACATTGATGAAGCAACCCATTTCTTTGCAATAGTTGGCTTTACTAATAATAAAATTCGTAGCACAAACATACCTAGTTCGCTTCTTGTAGGTTGCACTTTGTTCCGAATGTCAGGAATAGAATTAATTTCGTCTTCCAATTTGCCTGCAAAATAGTGTCTCGTTCATCATGTTATTGAAATCTGATTAAAGGTTCACCTCAACTTCAGGGGACAGAAAATGGCAGAGTGGGTTACGCGCTGGAGCGGTAGGCTGACGGCTCGAGGTTCAAGCTCCGTTAGCGCCCCTAGTGGCTTTCACAGTAATGTCTCCTACGCCACTTTAAATCACGACACAGTAGTCAACTTCCCGGTTGGACATCCAACAAGCGTCACACACGTCAAATCACAGACAATTATGTAGAAGTCACATACACCTACGGGCAATGCGCCCAAGGATCCTGCTGGTGGCGGTGATGATAATGACGACGACGACCACGATGATGATATAAATACGAATATTGTTCTTTATTAAGTCAATTAAATAATATTTAAAATGCACCAATGTTCAGATTATAGACTCTAACATAGGTTCTTAGCAAATAAAATTTTATACACTCATATAGTGGGGAAAACGATAATTACTTATCTCTTAAACTTTCAATGGTGTATTTATATAATATTTTAGAAATCTATTTAATTAAAAAAGAAATACCTCGTGTATTGATAGGACTGATCTTGCTATACCTTGTGAGCAGTTGCCGATGACTCCAATCCATTTTCCGTTGTCACAGTAGAGATGCCAAGTTTTACGAGAAACATAACATCCGACGACAACTGTTTCGCCTTCCCGTTTGAAATAAGCATCACTCGGAGGAATAATATCAGAACATCCCACAGCTGCAAATAACATTCACATGACAGCGCATCATTATTATCAGAAGTATTTAAGAAAACACTGTAATTTCGAAATTTGACGATTATTAAATTTATTAGGACCTCTGACCTTTGAATTTGAGGATGAATTCTTCGTTGTTTTCTCTGGTGGTCGTCGTGTTATCCGCGGAGGATCTTAGATAAACGTCGACAGAGTTTCCTGTTGACGAATAAATCTCTTCTTCTCTTTCCGATCCAGATGTGCATTCGGTCGAGTTTCTTTTCGCTGCTTTGTCAACGATTATCATCACGTGACTGGTGGAGCTGGAGCATTTCTCGTTGACCTTTGCTACTTTAGAGGAGGAGGAGAAGGAGGAGGAGGAGCGTAGAGGAGCAGTTGTCTTTAAGATGATTCTACTGATGATGATGCGCTGACCAATGGGAGCGATCACAGTCCATGGTTGAGTTGACATTCCACATGACGTCGTCTTCCAGTTGACGATGTGTATGGGCGACGAAGAAACGTCCACGCTACAAGACCGTTTCTCATCTGCAACTGCACAAGAACAAAGGCAATATTAAGCAGACAAATAACGCATTGAACGATCGAACCTGTGCATGAATGCTGTGAACCATTGCAAATAATTTAATTCGTTGTCGTCGAATTGGCTGCTTTTCTAGGTGCTGAACATCTTTACGACTTCTAAATCAATGGAGAATCACGGAGATCATATGGACATTTGTAAGTTAATGAATAACAAAGTAGGCCTAGAAGCTTCGGGAAAGAATTTTTCATGAAAACAGTATACTGTCATTCATTCGAGGGAATCAACACTAATGCGATGGGCAACGAAGTTAGGAGGCATATGTAACATGTGAGTTGAGTTAATTGAGCTACATATGCTACATATGCCTCCTAACTGAGTTAGGAGGCATATGTAACATATCTTTAGTGACTTAGAAAGGCATATGTAACATATCTTTAGTGTCAAAATAGTAGACAGATGGAAGAATTTGATGATATTACACTATCAGCTAGGGGGCGGGAAGTTTGCAGAGTGGTAACGGCGTTGGACGATGGAGCAGAAGGTCGCGGGTTCGATCCCCGCAGGAACCCTAAGGTCGACTCAGCCTTACTCGCTAGAGGGCGGTGGTTAAGCTGCGAAAGTAAAACGTGGATCTGGGGAAAGTAATGGCAACCTACTCCAGATTAATGGCCTATACCACCTACGTCGCTGATTGCCTAAGACCGGAGATAAGCGCCGGAACCCAACGCTCGGACTCGAGTACGGGACCTACCTTTACCTTTACACTATCAGCTACTTGTGTCAATATATTTTTAAGCACTTAATGTGCAATGGGTCATTCGTTAGGCGTCTAAAGATTGGCCCTGTTAGATTAATTTATATATTGCGATCAAAGTACAAAATAAAGAATGAAATAGGTTACGTTAGCTATTGTGGAATGTATAGTGCGAAATGCGCTTCGTATACTCAGAAATAGCATTTGTGATTCGACAAACAGAGCTGAGATAGAGGGTTGGTTTTTCCTAAAGATCCTACTAGACCACTGAAAACGGCTATTATATTTGTTGTTATTTATTATTTGAAGGTTATGATATCGTTTAGTAGATACGTTATAATTAACCAATCTTTACTTATTTTAGAGATAAAAATTATTTGGCACAGAGCCGGACAACCGCTAAGTAAACTGCTGCAATTTTCAATGTGTAGTGCAAATAATTACGGTTTCTTATCTCACGGCATTAATGTTTCGTATTATAAAATGATCCTCATTCTATATCCAAAAAGAAGAGATTTCTTACCTTTGATGCACTCATAATTGACTTCCAGATAAAGAATGAGAAATGCTGGAAAACATGGTCTTGGCGTTTCATTGGATATTTCGAGCATTCGAATTGTGCATTCTGCCTTTCTGGAACATTTTCTATCCATGAACTCTAGAACATCTGCAGAACATCCAACAGATTGAGTTCCTAGACTTAGACCATCAACCTCTTCTTTTGTGATGCATCTTCCAATGCGCATACGTCCGTAGATGGCACTCTTCATCAAGATAACTTCACCTGCTGGACACCGAGGATTGAAGACCTCCAAAGGACAGTAGTCTTGAATTGCTGAGTACAGACAACATGAAAGCACTATATTCGATCACATTTGTGGTCTTGTCCCTATACCTCAGCGTTGCCTGATTAAATTAAAGTTCTTGTAAGAGGTAGTAATTTTATTGTTTGGAAGGCGTTTCAGTTTAAATTGATTCGTGTACATTGACGCCGCTAAAAGGTTGATTAATATTCGCTTAGTAACCCCTGTCCAATGCCTGGCAATTCCCATTCAGAACGCTATATAGGCTATAGGCCTAGTGTCTCATTTTCTTGTCAATATCACGACGAAAGGAATGTCGTCGTCGATATTTAGATCTTCGCCCCCTCATTTCTTTACCCTATTTCAGAACCTTTTAAAGGAAAATTTATCACTGCACTGGACTGAGAAAATTTGCGGACAGCCGCGTAGAAGACAAACAAACAGGTCGTCCGAAAAACGTATCGCAGCATAGCCGAAAAAAGCATAGACTATTGTCATGTTAACATTGCACATTTTCAATTTATCACTACATATTTTGTGTATTACTGCACGTTAAAAAGCCCTGCCTTACTTATAGTTTAGTGGCTGCCTTTGAATGAATCGAGAATTTTATTAAGACGGGCAATCAATATAATTTGAAATCCTACCATCTTCTAATTCTTCACTAACTTCAGTTGCCTATAGTTTTTGAGCGCAAAGATTAAGTAAAAATATCACAATTGCACTTTCAAATAGAAACTCATTGCTGTCAAAATGCATCGTACAAATATTCCGATAATTTATTCCGATAATTATAAAACCAGACATCAAACTTCACCGATCCACTATGCCAAGTGATGAAGGCACGCCAAATGTTGCCTACACGCGGATGAATCTTTGGAAAAAATCGCTCTGGTAAAAATAATTTATAATGACTGATTGTAGGTCAGGGACCATCTCAAAATATATTGCTGCGTTAAACCAATTTGCAGGAAAGCGGCCTACATGAATCTTGAACCCCGAGTCTTCGGTTCGAATTAGACACAGTCACATATACAGTAGGTCTAAATATAAATTGCGAATTAAACTGGAAAGCGTTCTGAGTTAATGAATATTTCGCCATAAAACAAATGTTAGCGGCCTATGTACTTTACAGGAATAATATGCAACTGTACAGTTGTGCCGTCAGAAATATAAAGGATTAACCCAAAGTTTGAAATTCTTATTATTCGAGTCGAGTGTTTTACGCCCCTGTTGCACCTATTTGATATCCTCATCTTCTCATATACTTTCATTGAAAATGGATTCCACGTTTAAGTAGCATTGCTTATATGGAAATACCATTTACCAATTTTTTGGAAAGCTTTTAAAGCTCTGATAACTTTTATTAGTATCACTGAAATTATCTAAAATGATAATATTCGTGGTGTGTATCAACATGGGAGCCAAAAAGGTCGTGTCGCGCAAATCTTTTAGGATCCTCTTACAAGAGCAAAATATTTTGATTTTAATTAATTGATTTAAAGAGAAGACAAACACGAACAAGTTTACAAGTTTTATTTAAATAAAAAAAATGGCCGACGCTCCACTCTATTAAATGCTCTCTCGTTCAAGGTTTGATTTCTATTTAATTCTCGAATAACTTACAACAAAATTTCTCAAAATCAAATAGACATCAAACTCTTATTCTAAATGTGTGCATTGCAGTGTCCTGCTATTTCTCTGATAAAATTTCATTGCGCTTGAAAATGAATGTAACACGTCAGTTTGACATCATTGACATCGAATGCGGTAGGAAATGAATATGACGTGAATTTAAATCCTCCTTTTCTGAATTAATTGACTTGATCGTTGTCGTCTTTGAAGCGACCGTCACCAACAAATACAGAATACGTTGGTTGAGTCGTAGTTGAACAATGTGCGTCGTTTACCACTGGAATAACTGTCGCTCCATTTCCACTCTCAACCATTGTCCGTTGACTTTCGAACGGATTGAACTGGTGCTTCAATGTCTTGTATTCTCGTTTCTCATCCGATTTAAAGCGCTTTCTGAAAATGTTTGCAAAGAAGAATTGTTTTTAAAGCAGCCATTAACCATTAAATGAGTAGGCCCTAATATTGGATCAGCAAATTAAGATTTCAAATTGACTAGTGAGCTTGACTTTGATATTTTCTCACTTCACTGACTTCAGTTTAAGATTCTTTGTAGAACGGTCCCATGCCTACTGTTTGTATCTTGCAATAGCAAAGGACCGATTGTTTCCTTAACACAATTCTGGAAAATCAGTGGGGTTCTAAGGCTAAGCTTAAATATTCTACCTGATTAAAAGGTTTCTACACTAATTGAGCAAAATACCACTCACTCTGGCGAATGAACCAATGATTCTCACACAGGATAGATCATATTGAACTGCTCTAACCACTCGAAACTTCCATACTACTATTATTAAGCACATTGGTATACTTTTAGTCTCACCGCTTGAGGAACACTGTTGCAGAGCATATAATTGCCAAGCACATTGACACAGCGAATCCACCAATTGCCACGATCCATAAAACTTGAAAAGCACAGAAATATTTCGATAGTGAATGTATTGTAATTGCATGAATTTTGTAACAAGACTTTCTAGATAGGAGATATTCTTTAAAACACAGCAAAATTCGTTGAAATGCGATGATTTATTTATGAAATATAAATTGCTGCAGCATTTTGCCTTTACTATTGCTATTGTTGCATGGTTGTTAAGCACACGTAAAGTCATTGACGAAGTGAAGAATAGTGTGTGCAGAGCAATTCAGTGCCATCACTCAGTGGCGTAGGGTGGTCTCGTGCCGCCCATGGCTCCTGAAAAAAATGCAGCCCCAACCTGCTCCTATTATAACTGACAGGCCAAAAAAACGTAATCGCTGCTCAATTTGCCGCCCCCTTCATGTGTGCCGCCCATGGCTCGAGCCATTGTAGCCATTGGCACGCTACGCTACTGCCATCACTTGATCACAGGTAGCTACGCAGTGAATATAGGGTCAAAATGGAACCGGACACACTCTAGTTGGTGGCATGATTCTTATCGCTATTCTGCCGCATACCTGTATAAATAGAATCAGTAAGGGTCTTGTATATTTTCTGTCGTATTATAGGCTACCCAGACAGTTGAATCACATTTTTCTGCAAAATATCTTCATGAGCCCTGCAAGCATCATGCAGACAGCGCAGTAGACTGCCCTGGGCCTCTAGATCAGGGTTCGGCTGAGGGTCCAGCCCGCCAGTGAGTTTAATCCGAGACCCTACGGCCTCCACAGCATTTTGTAAAAAGGCCATCACTCTTTCTTAAAAGTCAGACAAGCAAAAAAGGCCATCACTAATTTTTCGCACATGATATGTATATTTTTCAGAACGTTTGAACTTCTTCCAAAACAAACCGTAAACTTTGAAACCTTTTTAGGACCCGTCGAAAAGTTATTTGATTACAAGGCATTCGGACACACACTGCCATAGCAATTTGGCCTACGTTGCTTAGAATGTTGCCGCGCCCCTTGCTCCAAATCAAATACCAATGCAAATAAAAATGATAAAGACCTATTCTACAGTATCAAATTAGGCACGTGGCAGAACAGACTGCAAACCATGACTTAAAATAAACACTTCATTAATGACAAAGATCAAATAAATCGTAGGCGAAGGATATATTCGAGAATGCTTCAAATATTTTCTACTGCTCTATCCAATCCAATTTTCTAAAAGTAAAGTAAAGTAAAATCTCGTAAACTTATACAGCGCTCCGGAAAGCAGTACAGCAATAGCTGCTTATTCTTATTCGCTTAATCTTTCTTGAATTAGCTATAGGCAAGGGGGTTTGTCGGCCTGGCAAAGGTCAGTGTATCTATGAGGCGGCGGGTCAGGTTGTTATTGCTATGGGGGAAATGACTTTTCGAATAGGAAGGTTTTAAGTTTAGACCTAAAGACTTGAGGAGACAGTGAAGGAATTAAAGGAAATGAGGATTCGGAGCTTATTGTTTGGCCATGTCGTAGGCTGCGGAGGGAGGCTGGAAGTGTGAGATGAGATGATGATTGTGTAGGTCGAGGAGACTGAGGCGTTAAGAGTTTACGAAGGTAAATCGGTTTTGACGAAATAAGTGAATTGTAAGTAATCGTTATTATCTTGTACTGGATACGTTCGGATATTTTAAGCCAGTGTAGTGACTTTAGTATGGGTGAAATATGGCAGAACTTTGGTGATTTGGTTACTGCTCGGGCTAGTGCATTTTGAATTGATTGTAATTTGTTGATGGTGGTTTTTCGGAGGTTATAGTAAAGGGAGTTGCAGTAATCCAGTTTGGAATGGACTATTGAAGTGGCGATTGTGGAGGCAGTTTTGGTGTCAAGGCAAGGACGGAGGCGACGTAGATCGCGAATATGGGCATAACAGGATTTCGATAGTTGGGAGATCTGTGATTCTAGCAATAGTTATCTTTAGTAATAGGCCTACTCAGACTCATAGCGCAAATTGACTAAGCCAATCCATTAGGTCTTCTCTTGCAATAGTTATCTTAATTAATAGTGACATACATAGCGTGTACAGACCCAATTCGTTCCTCACTGATTCGTCTTTAGTCTGAACTTCAGGCAGAGACTCAACTTCGTCTTCCCATTTGCCTACAGAAAAATTGTAAGCCTAATTCATCAATTATTGAAGTAGGCCCCTATGCCTGAATGTCAGGATCATCGATAGAATGATGAAAACGCTACCTACATCCGTTGCAAATTAAAGAAAATCTTGGCTGATGGAATAATGCAGGCGTAAAATAATGTAAAGATGGGCAATTTGCAAGTGCATTGTGATCTTTTACCGAAAAAGCAAACTATAATTCGAATTCCAGCTAATTTTGTAAAACTTTTAAATATAAAATACATTATTATTTATATTGACAATGAACTCGCCTTGTGAACAGTTGCCGATGACTCCAATCCATTTTCCGTTGTCACAGTAGAGATGCCAAGTTTTACGAGAAACATAACATCCGACGACAACTGTTTCACCTTCCCGTTTGAAATAAGCATCACTCGGAGGAATAATATCAGAACATCCAACAGCTACAAATAACATTCGAATAACTGTACATGTAAATCATCACAGCCTATGAAAAGTGAAGTAAATCATATGCCTGTACAAGTGTACATGCGAGATAATGCATCGCAAATTATTGTACACGAAGCAGAAAAAAATAAAACTATTTTTCCATTAATAGCAGTGCAAGCAAATGCAAAGCAATTGCGTATACCTTGGAATTTGAGGATGAATTCTTCGTTGTTTTCTCTGGTGGTCGTCGTGTTATCCGCGGAGGATCTTAGATAAACGTCGACAGAGTTTCCTGTTGACGAATAAATCTCTTCTTCTCTTTCCGATCCAGATGTGCATTCGGTCGAGTTTCTTTTCGCTGCTTTGTCAACGATTATCATCACGTGACTGGTGGAGCTGGAGCATTTCTCGTTGACCTTTGCTACTTTAGAGGAGGAGGAGGAGGAGGAGCGTAGAGGAGCAGTTGTCTTTAAGATGATTCTACTGATGATGATGCGCTGACCAATGGGAGCGATCACAGTCCATGGTTGAGTTGACATTCCACATGACGACGTCTTCCAGTTGACGATGTGTATGGGTGACGAAGAAACGTCCACGCTACAAGACCGTTTCTCGTCTGCAACTGCACAAACAGCACTGATTTAGGCAATCATGGAGCATTGGACGATAAAACTTCTGGATATTTTATACTGCTGTAAATAACAATTTCACTGTAACTAAACGGTTGTTGTTTCAGTGCATTCATAGTGATTTAGTATAAGAATACAGCCTACTGTTACGTATTTGTCTTCGACAGAATTTGGTATATCGGAGAATACGAATAGTGTAGAGATTCATTCGGTTCCTTTGAGAACTCTAGTGACTAAGATAGCTAGGTGTTTGACTAATTTGTCTTTACTGAAAGCTGTACTTATGGCTGCGCAAGCCTCGATATGTATGAGCGAATGCATGGATCGGCTAGATTAGATACCGGCTGTAATCCGACTAGAGAAGAGCCATCTGGCGAATCTGCGAATTCCTATGGTCTTGTAATTGTCGGTCTATTTGAAGTCGCGTTCGCTGGAAAAGTCCGAGTACAGTATCTTCCCTATAATTTCTATCACCAGGAAGAATATCCTGGTGGAATGGAGTGGTTTGAATAACGCATTTCTGGCTGTGAGTTGCTGAAAGAGTTCTAAACTTATTGCTGTGTGAAGTGCACGTATCATCTAGGCTTATCGCGAGCGCGGAATGTAATTATTACAGTGTGTAAGATGTGTTGCAACCTGTTTGTGGCTTAGTTTACCGTAATCCTATTGGTTGTCCGGTACTGATGACGTCACGTTTGATTGACGTTTGATTGTCTGAATAATCTGAATAAAATGATGTTTCTCGGCAGCGCATTCTCTTGCCCGGCAGGATCCAAACTTACAGGAACCTGGGAGCAAGCGAGTATGCTCTTACGAGACATTTAACATCAAACATGTCTCTTTTTAGTATAAACATATAATATACTAGAGTTAACTGGTTTGAATGGTAGCGATCCTTTCGGCCACTAATAGCTGGAAATCAGAATAGAGACATGGAAGATGTTCGTCTGCAAAGGCAAAATTTTAATTAAGGATATTTCCGGAACACTGTACTATGGCTTCGAGCACTTGGCTAAAGTTGCTTTGAAAATTGATTTAGGGGTTAAGTAACATTTATTTTGTGCCAGATTAGTAGATAGATTAAACAAATAAGATATTAAGATATTATCAGCTACTATAGTGTGCACTGTGCATGCTTTTATAAATAATTTGAATACAATTATATATTAGGTTAGGCATTTGACTATAAGCTCTCGTATATAGATTTGTGCAAGTGATCACAGTGCAAAATTACAAGCTGAAATTTAAAATGTGAGCTGTCTAAGATTACTGAAAATATGTTTTTTGTGCTGACTCAAAGATAACAGTTGTGATTCGACAAACAGAAGATGAAATAGAGGTTATCGAACTGTATTCTAACATGCTTAAGCTGTCTAACACCGATTGCAGCCTGGCGCTTCAGGGCACCATTGTCCGCCCTTCTTCCGTCGTCAGAGACCTCGGAGTCCTGTTCGACAACGAATTGACCATGAAGCAACCTATATGTTGAACAGCTAGCCAAGAGCTGCTTCTATCACATACGACGTATCCGCCAGATTTGTCGAATCGCTGGCAAAGAAGTCGCCTCGCAACTGGTTTCTGCGTTTGTTCTGTCCAGACTAGACTATTGTAATTCCGTTCTTGCCGGCCTTCCAAAGTCTACACTGGCCGACCTGCAGCGCGTACAAAATGCTGCTGCACGTCTGGTGCTGGACCTAAAACCTCGAGACCACGTCACTCCAGCGCTTCGTGAACTTCATTGGCTTCCAGTCCAGTCGCGGATACAACACAAACTATGCACGCTGATGTTCTGTGCACGTTATGGTCTTTGTCCGACTTATCTGGCTGATCTGCTCCAGACAACATCAACCGCCATTGGTAGACTAGGACTACGATCAGCCTCTACCAGCCAATACCAGAAACCTCGTCTTCGGACAGTCATGGGGCAGCGAGCCTTCTCGTACGATGGACCCCATGCCTGGAACGCCCTTCCACCAGCGCTACGGAACATAAAGTCGCCCGTCGCTTTTCGTAAACATTTGAAGACACATCTGTTTAATTGTGCATATAATAATTATTGACATTAATTTTAATGCGCTTGCTAACATTAATTGATTAGGCGCAATATAAATAGCTAATTAAATTATCTCGCGGCTGTAAAGTTTAGTATTAGGCATATAGAATGATTTTATTTATTATCCAAAAGACATGGTTTCTTACTTTTGATGCAATCATAGCTGGTTTCCAAATAAAGATAGAGATATGCTGGAAAGCAGGGTCTTGGCGTTTCATTGGAAATTTCGAGCATTCGAATTGTGCATTCTGCTTTTCTGGAACATTTTCTATCCATGAAGTCCAGAACATCTGCAGAACAGCCAATTGCACCCAATCCAGGACCCAATGCATCGACTTCTTCTTTTGTGATGCATCTCCCAATGCGCATGCGTCCATAGATGGCACTTTTCATCAAAATCACATCACCTTGTGGACATCGAGGGTGAAAGATTTCCATAGGACAATAGTCTTGAATTGCTAAATGCAGACAACATGAAGACAGCATATTCAATCACATCTGCGCTCTTATACCTTAAAGTAGTCTGATTAAATCCGCAAACTTCGGGGCAAGCAGAAATTGCTAACAACCATTAATAAGCAGCATTTCGCATTTTTGGACATACAATAAGAAAGGGGGACTGAGAAATCTGGCAACAACAGGAAAAATATAGGGGCAAAAAGCAAGAGAAGATAAAATAAAAAACGCGGATAAGCCTTATAGAAGAAACAGAAAACAGGCAACATTCAACTTTAAAAATACAGCCAGAAACAGGGCAGAACGGAAATCCGTTGTCGTTGACGCAGCAGTATATAGCATATTAAGAAGAGAATAATAATAATAATAATAATAATAATAATAATAATAATAATAATAATAAATAACAATAATAAATTAATAATAATAATAATAATAATAATAATAATAATAATAATAATAATAATAATAAGTAGTAGTAGAAGAAGAAGAAGATTAAGAGGTCGACTTGTAAGCTGACTGTGATAGTTCCTCTAAAAGTCGGAATGCAACGTAATGCAGCGTCCGAAGCATGTTTTCTAATGTACAGTAATCAAACGTAAACGATTTGACTAGTGTGCAGTGAAGTTGCCAAAGGCTGATTATATTTGCTTAGTAGCTCTCTGGCCTAGCCAGAAATATTTCTAGGATTATAAATTGGGGGAGCGTCGACCTCAAATTGGGGGTGTCCGAGCTAATTGGTATGCATTTTGTATGCATACCATTGTCACATTACCAAATTGTGGGGAGTGTCGACCTCAAATTGGGGTGTTTGGGGTTTAGATGGTGTAGAAATATTTCTGGGACTGGCAATATCTATTCAAAAAGCTAGATACAACGTCTCTTTTGCTTATCAATGTCACGATATAAAGAACGTCGTTTTGGGAGTATAGGATCTTCATTCCGATATTGCTTGAGACTAGTTATTGTTCAGCAGACCCGTCTTTATGTAATGGAAATTGGGCACTGTGTCCGGGGCTCCGCACATCTAAGGGGTCCCGCGCGCCCCATACGGAACCCCGCGCGCCCCAGCCTTTTTATGTTTTGACCTTTTTACCTCTTTTTGCTTATCATACTGCTAGAAGATTAATTTAATTGAAAGATCAAACACCAAAAAACGTGATGACCTTTTGTCTCGTCAACTTTTTCGAGCATCACAAAAACAAACAACGTGTTTTCACTCCCGCCGGGGCCACTCAGGCCGCCAGGTGCCAGGGGCCTCACACTGGCAAAAGACGGGCCTGTTCAGACGCTCTTTATCGAGAATTTCATTTAGACGGACAAATCAGTAGAATTTGAAGTCATACCATCTTCTAATTCATCGGTGATTTCAGTTGCCTCTAGTTTTCGAACGAAAAGATTTAATAGAAATATCACAATCGCACGAATAAATGCAAGTCTTTCTTCTCTATAATGCATAATTGTCAATACATGTACAAACAATAAGCCAGATATGAAAGCCAACTGATCCACTGTACGAAGTGACGAAGACACTCCAAATGATGTCTAAGAGCGGATGAATTTTCGAAAAATTGCTGTGGTCAAGGCGCAAAGGCTTAATGTAGGTCGGGGACCATCTCAAACTCTATTGTTGCGTTAAAACCATTTGTAGGAGACACTCGCATCTTGGACCCTGTGTCCTTAGTTTAGAAAATACGATCGCATATAAATAGATATTACGCACTTACTGGAAAGCGCTATAGATTGACCAATATTTCGGTAGAATAGCAAATGATATACGTTGCAGCACTAATATGCAGTTGTTCTATGATGACTGTCCCTATCAACGAATATGCCGATTTTGAAAGATTTCAAAGACCAGCGACAACTTTCCAGTGGATGTTAAACCTGGTTTTAAGCCACTAGAAAAGTTTCACACTAAATTTGATGTTCTTAAGATTCAGCTGTGACTAAAAAATCCTTTTATTGGCCTATTTTAGGGAGCATGAGTTGGGTGCTTTGCAAAATTTTACTTTTAAATCCATGGGCGACCACAGAAATTTTACCGGGGACACAATGGTCACGGTTAATATTTTATCAAGGTTTTTAACTTTAACTGTGACAATATTGGTATTTGCATTTTCCATTGCAATGCCTTCTCTTTCCCTAATGGGCGAGCGCTCATGTTCAAATCAATCATCAATTTATGGAAGGTGTTTTGTAAGCCACTGCAGACGAACAGCCTTTTAATTTAAGAATGCTAATGCGCTTTTAGTTGCAGGTGTAGTAGCAGTAGATTTTGATGCGACTAAAATACAAATCTACGGGTAGATCGACGACCTGTACCTAGCATATACTGTGTTTTATTGAGTTACGTTTTGAGTTGGATTTACTGAATAAAATGTAATGCAAGAAATGTGAATGGTGTCTAAGATGTTCATTCAGAATTGTTTAAGTCTATGCTTAATAAAATATTTTTTGAATTTAAATAATTTATTTGATGGGAGGTCAAACACGAACTATATTTCAGGTTTTTATTTATCAGAAGTAGTAGACATATTAGTACACTATTTTAAATGTTCTCTCGC
Source organism: Metaphire vulgaris (assembly GCA_018105865.1). Classification (NCBI taxonomy): domain Eukaryota; kingdom Metazoa; phylum Annelida; class Clitellata; order Crassiclitellata; family Megascolecidae; genus Metaphire; species Metaphire vulgaris. The sequence continues at coordinate 15,928 of JACLAT010000132.1, read as the reverse complement.
CCGTAGTTTGCTTTATATTTAATTTCCCGGATAACTCAAAATCGGTTTTCGCAAAATCATATCGACATCAAACTCTTGTTCTAAATTTGTGCACTGAAGAGTCCTGCAATTTTTATGATAAAAAATTCATTGCGCTTGATAATTAATTTAATACGTATTTGCCACTATTTGGCATCATTGACACCGACTACGTTAGAAAATGAATATGACGTGAATTTAAATCCTCATTTTTGAATTAATTGACTTGATCGTTGTCGTCTTTGAAGCGACCGTCGCCAACAAATACAGAATACGTTGGTTGAGTCGCAGTTGAACAATGTGCGTCGTTTACCACTGGAATAACTGTCGCTCCATTTCCACTCTCAATCATTGTCCGTTGATTTTCGAACGGATTGAACTGGTGCTTCAATGTCTTGTATTCTCGTTTCTCATCCGATTTACAGCGTTTTCTGAAAGTTAAATAAAGTACTATTCGTATTGCTATTCCCAACTAGCTGAGCTTCCAGCTATGTGCGCAATATAAATATCTGTTATTCTCGATTTGACATCATCACGTTTCTATACGATTCCCCATTAGAAAGACTTCTACTCATTTTTTAATTATTCAAAAATGTAGTGGATTAATCTCATACCAACATGAGTAAGGTGTAAACCCGAACTTTCAATCTTCCAGACAAATTAAATAACGCTTCTAGTACATATTATGACAAAATAGTCACCACCTTCTCAGAAACACTGCCCCGAAACAGACGACAGCCAAGCAAATCGAAACACTGAATCCAACAATTGCCACAATCCACAAAACTGAAACACAACAAAGGCGTTTAGATAATAAAATAGCAATGCACTCGAAAAATTGATTTGTCAATTCAAATTTTTGAAACGATTTGAAAAATGACCGAAAAGCAGTGAATCACATATAAATTGTAAAATACTACAAAATGCTTGCTCTGATATGCAATTAGAATAAATCTAGACCTTCATAATACTCATTTCTTCGCGAGCAGTATAAACATAAAGCATTGTCACATAATCCAGTACTTATCATGCAATCTGCTTAGCAGAAAGTATCGGATGTCTTTCAACGCGAAAGAGAAAGAATGGGATTCATTACAATAGTTTGCAGAATGATTAATTCAGAGTTTAGACGATAATATCAAAAATTACAAAAAGTGCAAACATTTTCGCTACTCGTCCCAATTACAAACAAAATCAGGAGAAATCTTTAAGAATGCTTTAAATCTCTTTATAACTTCAAACGTGATTTTTTCAGTTTCTTCAATTGCATTAAAACATTGATTAAAGTAGATTAAACATTTGTTCTGAAGTTAACTCTTCAATAGTTGATATATTCGCAGTGTGCACAAACCAAGTTCGCTCCGTCTTGATTCGCTTTTAGTCTGGATTTCAGGTAGATAATCAATTTCGTCTTCCCATTTACCTACAGATTAAAGTATAATTCAGGAATAATCGAAAATGCTCTTGTGATATACTGTACTTTTAAATTGTTAAAGGACGACTGAAAGAATAATTTATGTGCCTCCAGTTAATCAGTTGCTAAATTGTTATTGATTTAATTATTGAATAAATTATTTGGAAGCCAATGCGGGGCACATTATGAGAATCAGTAGAGAGACGAAATACAGGACGTGGGACTTATTTTCATAATTTAATTAAATCACTGTTTAGAATGTTTCTAGATTTAATATTAATATGATCTTGCTTTGTGAGCAGTTGCCTATGACTCCAATCCATTTTCCGTTGTCACAGTAGAGATGCCAAGTTTTACGAGAAACATAACATCCGACGACAACTGTTTCACCTTCCCGTTTGAAATAAGCATCACTCGGAGGAATAATATCAGAACATCCCACAGCTGCAAATGGCATTCGAATAACTGTACATTAGAAGAATTATTACGTGACCTAAGCTACCTACAGCAGCGGTTCTCAACCTGTGGGTCGCGACTCCGACGGGGTCGAATGACGATTTGCCAGCGGTTGCCTGAAACCTTCCGAAATATGGAGTCGTCTCTCAAAACTTGCAATTGTACAAAATTTTCCCATTAGTAGTTAATAGTTTTTTTTACTATAACTGCCATTGGAGGATAGGCATTGTAGACAATTGAATCAGAATGATTTCAGCCATTTTAATTGTCGTAGCATTATTATTTTTAACAGTTTACATTATGAGCGAAAGCGATATTACGGTTGGGGGTCGCCACATCATGAGGAATTGAATTAAAGGGGTCATGGTACTATAAAGGTTGAGAACCGCTGACCTACAGGAAATGACTTGGAGTCAATATTTCCCCACGACGACAAGAGAGATGTCTTCATACAAAACATATATAATACAAATGCCAATTCAGAGTTTAGATGATAATCTCAAAGAAATTACAAAAATTACAACCATTTTCGCTACTCGTCCCAATGACATACAAAATCAGGAGAAATCTTTAAGAATGCTTTAAATCTCACTATAACTTCAAACGTGATTTCTTCAGTTTCTTCAATTGCATTAAAACATTGATTAAAGTAGATTAAACATTTGTTCTGAAGTTACCTCTTCAATAGTTTATACATTCATTGTTTCGCTGCGTCTTGATATATATATATATATATATATATATATATATATATATATATAACACTTTAAAACTAAGAACAAATTGATTATCTCCCTAAGTCTTTCACCTTCAAATTTGAGGATGAATTCTTCGTTGTTTTCTCTGGTGGTCGTCGTGTTATCCGCGGATGATCTTAGATAAACGTCGACAGAGTTTCCTGTTGACGAATAAATCTCTTCTTCTCTTTCCGATCCAGATGTGCATTCGGTCGAGTTTCTTTTCGCTGCTTTGTCAACGATTATCATCACGTGACTGGTGGAGCTGGAGCATTTCTCGTTGACCTTTGCTACTTTAGAGGAGGAGGAGGAGGAGGAGGAGCGTAGAGGAGCAGTTGTCTTAAAGATGATTCTACTGATGATGATGCGCTGACCAATGGGAGCGATCACAGTCCATGGTTGAGTTGACATTCCACATGACGACGTCTTCCAGTTGACGATGTGTATGGGTGACGAAGAAACGTCCACGCTACAAGACCGTTTCTCATCTGCAACTGCAAAACCAAAATCAATTAAACCGCTGATCGGACATTAAATCGTAATCATGTCCTCTCGCTTCATCAGTACCCAATAGACCGGTGCTACCGTGCTAGTGGTAGACCTAAGTGTTTGCTGAATCAGCTTATCGACAGTCGGCAAAATTGACTTTGACCCGCTATCGAAATAGTAAATATTAAAAATATTCACGATCGCTCCATAGTAGATGGCAAGACCATAAATGCGATTTCTATAAGAGTTATCCAAAATGACGTATCGCAATTCCTTTGATGCATATCCTGTTTTAAAGTCATAATCAAAACCTAATATGCCTACCTAGCAATGCAAAGTTTAGGTAAACCTATTGAAGATGTGTAACTTGTATTGAATCGTGTTCAGGCTTTCGCCAAAAATAGGGTTCTTACTTTTGATGCACGCGTAGCTGGCTTCCAGATAAAGACTGAGAAATTCTGGTAAGCAGGGTCTTGTCGTTTCAAGGGAAACTTCTATTGTGCGAATGCTGCACTCTTCCTTACGAGAACATCTTCTATCCATGAACTCCAGAACGTCAACTGAACAACCAATTGCACGCAATTCAGGACCCAAAGCATCGACTTCTTTCTTTGTTATGCATCTTCCAATGCGCATGCGTCCATAGATAGCACTCTTCATCAGGATCACATCACTGGATGGACATCGAGGCTGAAAGACCTCTAACGGACAATAGTCCTGAATTGCTGAGCAAAAACAGACAAATGTAGAGTGTATAGGCTACACACTGTATGTGCTCATTTGCGGTGTCATCCCATTTCCCCGAATTGTCATGTCATTGGAAACTTACAAGAAATAGATCTTCAGGCAGCTTAGCGAAATGTAATTTAATACTATAAATTTGTGGTTTTGTTCTTCCAATTAGACCTACTATATTTTATTTGACTTCGTTGTATAAATAGTAATAATTACTATATATATATATAGCGATGCAGTCATTAATTGTTTAATATAATCATCTTTGAGTCGACTTCATCTTTTATATTAATTAAATTAATTATTAAACCGCTACTAATTATAGGCAAAAGCTGTCTAAAGCTTTTGAATAGTTTTGAAATTCGGCGAAATGAGACAAGACCGTTCTTTGAATGCGTCATGTCATTACGTTTTATCACAAAAATTAATCTCAAACGAATATAGCACTAAAATTACTAATCTAGTTAATCTAATCTATCTCACCTGGAAACATTTTTGAACTAACTATAACAGCGCACCTACATGTGAATATTAATGTCCAATAATGTTTTATTGTAGGGCTTTTCAGACTTTCACTGTCACTAAATGAATCCATCTATACTCTATTTCCGATAAAATGAAGAGATTTCATTCCAGAATGTTGATCACGCTTTATACGATTAACGTAGGCCCTAATATAGTGCAATATATTAAAGTACTATATTACTAATATAAACTGAATAGTGTAGGCCTACCTGCTTCCACGTTATCGTTGAAATCAGCTGCATCCAGAATTCCGATAAAGATATTTAATAGAACTATCACAATCGCGACGTCCATGACAACCATATTGGTTTTAAAATACAATATTGGCAAAATCGACATTTTTCCTGAACCGTTCAAAACGAAATGATCGACTATTCACAGTGATTATGACGCTCTGGTGCTCTGTTCTACGCGGATGAATCTGCAAATAATTACTATGAATTACTATGAATGTCGTCATGCATGATAACTTTTTTCTGGTCAGGGACCATCTCAAAGTCTATTTGATTGTTTAAAATTAGGAGGATGCAGAGTAGTACAAGCGCTCCTTATTTAATTGCCTATACTTGCAGTAAAGACATCCATAAAAGATACGGCTACAGCACTCGATGAATGGAAATTCTAAAGCATTTTTGGTCATTCAGATATTTCTCATTTTCTTTGGTCCGATATTCATTTCATTCATTCAACATTCAATGTTGCTGGACCAACCTTCTGGAACGCCCTCCCGACGCCGCTTATAGCCTTGCTGGCTTCGATCAGTCACTACTTTCGTCCAGAAAGAAGCTGCAGACTCGCTTGTTTAATAGCCAACACTGACTGACATTAGCGCATTTGCTGCACTGCGAACTTGCGTTTAGAAATAATAAAATAATAATAATAATAATAATAATAATAATAATAATAATAATAATAATAATAATAATAATAATAATAATAATAATAATAAAAAAATAATCCACCGTCCTTCGAACCACTTCAATTTTTATTGGCTACTTCACAAAAGCAAACATGTGATCAAACTTCGCAATACTGTTACCCAAATTCATAAAACTTAATTAGACTTTTGCTATAAAACCGTAAATACATTTTAGCTTACTGTATTGTGTACATAAGGTAGGCCTAAGCCCTAAAGGTAAAGTTCATCCGTAAGCTCTGTGCCCGTAGGTGCCGGTTTCATGACCATCAGCCCATAGATGGCTAAGCTATTCATCGGCGGACGGTGGCCAGTCAACCCGCCGATTGTATGGTTACCTTCGCAATATTGTCATTGCTCCTCATTTTACCACCACGAAAAAGGCTGAGTCGACCTTAAGGGCTCCTGCGGGACTCGAACCCTCGACCTCCTGCTCCATCATCCAACGTTTTTACCACTCTGCTAACTTCCCGCCCATACATTGTGTACATACATGTCATTATTCGGTTTTTCGCTAGAGGGCAACTCAGATCGTTCTTCCAATGTTCTCACTACTTTACCCTGCGACTACAATGCCAGGAGCGCCTCTGAGTAGAAATAGAAGAGGCGCTATACAAATTCCACACTACATTACATTACATAAGTGAACCGAAGAAATGACACGAGTCACATGACTAAAAGATCAACAACACGTGTGACTATATCAGATGTAACAGTAAAGAACATGCGACGTATTGTATTGCACGAATGATCTGAGCTGCCATCTAGCGAAAAACCGAATAATGACATGTATGTACACAGTACAGTAAGCTAAAATGTATTTACGGTTTTAAAGCAAACGTCTAATTAAATTTTACTATAGAAAATATTATATTTAACGTTTTAATTACTTTAGCAGGCAAACAAAATGGAATGAATCCGACTTGTAAGTAATAATTCGTTTTATTAGAAATCTTATTAACACACCATTTCTTCGCTATTTCCCGGCCGCATAAGAGAGTTGAGGGCAGCTGATGGTTATCGCTTCTCGGCCTTTTGGCTAAGATCAAAGTGTAGTATCTGTTCTTATCAGCTTAATATCTGATACGTCCCCTATCCGGGGACATCGATATTAAACTGATTTTTGGACTTAGGAGAAGATGCAGGGGCTTGCTCCGGCTTCTCCACGGGTTGGCTCGGTATTGCAGTACCTCCGGGATCGGCCCACTCCCCTCTGGGGAGAAAACTAACAAAGGATAATAAGTTTATAGGATTGTAAGAATGCCGATAGTCTTTGAGCAGAGTTTTAACTTTTTCGAAATGTAAAGTGTTGGTTTTGCCAACTTTACATCTGTATTTACTCTGGTTACGTTAGCTACAAGGTAATTACTAATTATGTAGACCTAATGATCCCATGTAAATCAGTTTTTAAAAGTAATCAACATCAGTCTGGATCCTCGTGAATATGTGTCAGCCGACAGTCATATTCAATAGAATGTCCTCAGCTATGCAGATAAATGCCCCTTCAGCTATGTAGGTAACAAGCCCACATAGGATAGGCGTCGTCCTCGAAGAAAACTTGTTCTCGACAGCAGATCAATTTTTGCCTTTGCTGCCAAATTGGTGACGTGGTCTGTCTTGGATCTGTCGTGGTCATTTTATGCGGACTGATTCCAGTTCTTCAAAACGGTATCAAGCAGTGTCCCGGTTACAGTAGAGCAGCATTAATATGACCATACAGATAGCGCTACATGGCACAGACAGAGAGAGAAAATCTTGGAGGTCAATTATTCGTCACTCTGGCCAACCTTCATCGCCTCTTCAACACCGTTACTTTCTCTGCCCAAGGGAAGTTTTGATCCCAAAATCACCTCAAAAAATTAAAAATGCAAGGAAACTCATTAAAATATTTGTTCGCCAGTCAAGTGGGGGTTTAGCCCAAACCCCCTTGGTTAAAACCCCTGTCGGACCGTATAATCTATACGGAGAAGATATTTTTGAAACGATTAAGGATTTGTAAGGTATTCTAATAGCTGATTCAACAAATGTGTCACATTTTAAATCTTAGGATAGTATTTGTACGCTCTTAATTAACCGAGAGCTAATATCTACAAACTGAAATAACACAAGTCTTCACAAGACAACGCATCCATTTCGCGTTATTTGGCCAGCCACATTTTGCAAATCTTGACAGATCGATCACCATCCTCTATCTATTTGAAGACAACACCGGACATGACATTGTGAAGTATTGACGGTATACTTAATGTTTAAATTTTGAAATCAAATATCAATTTCGAAGATCCTATATCTCGGTGTTCTTTCATTTCTCCGACTATAGCGAGGGCTAAATGAATTTAACTAGACAATTTGACTTCACTGACACGGCGTGGGTCAGAAAATGAATACGATGTCAACGAAGTCGTCCGTTTGACTTAATTGACTTGATCGTTGTCGTCTTTGAAGCGACCGTCACCAACAAATACAGAATACGTTGGTTGAGTCGTAGTTGAACAATGTGCGTCGTTTACCACTGGAATAACTGTCGCTCCATTTCCACTCTCAACCATTGTCCGTTGACTTTCGAACGGATTGAACTGGTGCTTCAATGTCTTGTATTCTCGTTTCTCATCCGATTTACAGCGTTTTCTGAAATTTGCACATAGGCCTACATTTGTTGATTTTCAGCAGCCATAAAATACTAAATAAGATTGTTGCTCAGTCAATAAAGCTTTAACTTTTTTAATTCGATGCAGGTATCGGTTTTATTGACTGCGATGAGCTTAACGGGCCACCGATCAAATATCTATCTTACCGAAGACTTTCCGCTGACCAAATACAAAGCCAGAGACCGTTCCCGAATATTCCTACACTGTCACAAATTTCTACTTGGATGAACTAGAAACGCGACCACTTACAGTAGAGTTCCATTAGTTAGCTCGAAGGAATGTTCAACTTGTTATTTCTGATTCTATCTACTTTCTCATAGAATAGAGCTGAAAAATCGTGCAATATATTTATGTATTCTTACCTTTTGAGGAACACTGCCCCAACGCAGATGACTGCCAAGCATATTGACACAACGAATCCACCAATTGCCACGATCCACAAAACTGTTATAACAGAAACAATGCTCGTATAATGAGTCAGCCTACTATTACGCTTGAAATCTAGGTTTTCCAATCGATATTCTTGCAAAACGTCTTAGAAAATCCTTTTAAATACCGTTAATTAATTTGAATGACAAATTCTGCAAACGTTTGCGTTGATTTGTAATCAGACTAAGCGATGTCTTCTTTTGTTTTGTTGAACCTTCGAGGTTTTCTCTTTTTTCCATGCAAAAGCGTTCCATGGATTTTCCATAATGTGCTGGAGAACAATGGTTCATTGGATATTGGAATGCCAATGAGAGTATTTGACCGCTTTTTGTCAAAAAACAATTAAACCTCCTGCTCCTGCACGTAGATCAATCAACGATCCATTTTTTCTAACGCTTTAATAATTTTCCATAAGTGCTAATTATACAATGAATTTTGGCTTTTTAAAAATTTAATTAAAGACCGATCAATCACAAACCGAGTTCATAGCGCATACAAACCCAGTTCGCTGTTAACTGATGTGACTTTAGTCAGAACTTCCGGTACCGACTCAATGTCCTCTTCCAATTTGCCTACAAAATAGCGTTGTACCCAAGACCTGAAACCGAGATCTTTCTACATGTACACTGCAAGAATTTCGAACGATCTTTTTGTACCTCGCATTAAATGATGATAGAACCACAACAACAACAACAACAACAATAATAATAATAATAATAATAATAATAATAATAATAATAATAATAAAGATAATGCAATTTGAAAACTTCTCTGTGAATTTTCTTATATTCTTAAATTAGCTAAATGCATCTAATCATTCGCATTTCAATCTGAATTTTATAAATACATTTATAACGTTGAACTGCGATGAGCCTACCTTTGTGAGCAGTTGCCGATGACTCCAATCCATTTTCCGTTGTCACAGTAGAGATGCCAAGTTTTACGAGAAACATAACATCCGACGACAACTGTTTCACCTTCCCGTTTGAAATAAGCATCACTCGGAGGAATAATATCAGAACACCCACAGCTGCAAATGACATTCACATGACAGCGCATCATTATTATCAGAAGTATCTAAGAATACTTAGTAATTTCGGAAATTCTTACGATCATTTATTAGGCGTCTGACCTTGGAATTTGAGGATGAATTCTTCGTTGTTTTCTCTGGTGGTCGTCGTGTTATCCGCGGAGGATCTTAGATAAACGTCGACAGAGTTTCCTGTTGACGAATAAATCTCTTCTTCTCTTTCCGATCCAGATGTGCATTCGGTCGAGTTTCTTTTCGCTGCTTTGTCAACGATTATCATCACGTGACTGGTGGAGCTGGAGCATTTCTCGTTGACCTTTGCTACTTTAGAGGAGGAGGAGGAGGAGGAGGAGGAGGAGCGTAGAGGAGCAGTTGTCTTTAAGATGATTCTACTGATGATGATGCGCTGACCAATGGGAGCGATCACAGTCCATGGTTGAGTTGACATTCCACATGACGACGTCTTCCAGTTGACGATGTGTATGGGCGACGAAGAAACGTCCACGCTACAAGACCGTTTCTCGTCTGCAACTGCAGAAGAACAAAGTTAATTAAACTTTAAAAGTAATATCTGCAGAACGATGGTCCTGTTTCTCGTGTCCAACTGCGAAATAAGACTTGATTTAAAACAGCAATAGACTATAGACACTGAATTACTATTGAAATGCACATGAACAGCTATCGTCGTCAGCATTTGATAAATTTGAAGAAGCACTCACGACTTATCTGCGTTATCTGCGCTTTTATTTAGACCTATTATTGAATTTTTGACGGACTATGTTGACACTTATCGTGTTATAGTTGTATAGCCATCTAGCGTTCACTAAGTTCATTTGAGATAATCTCGGAATCTGCTGCAAATTCTAAATAACCATCTGAACGGTCGACAAAAATTAGACCCATTTTGACTGTCAACAAATAACAACTCTCTTTAAAACATAACTTTATTTTCGTCTTCTCACAAAATAGACCTACGTTATAAATTTTTTTAGTCTGTCTCTCTGGAAAACTAATAGTTTAAAATGAATTGTATTATTCATTTCATGTCGTGCGCAAACCAGTAAGTGGCCGCCGTCATTTCTCTTCTGTTCATTCGTTGGTGTATTTGCTGTTTCGCATGGCGTGGCCGACGGTAGATAGCGCAGTTTGTGAGATCAAATGAGTTTCCGTAATTCGCAGTGGTATTGGCAATTCTGAAGACCTCTATGTCTATAACGGTTCTAGTCCAAGGAATTAGCAGGGCTTTCCAGATACTTTTGTTTTCAAATTCTTGATCGCAATGCTGATCTTCCCATGCTTTCGCTGGTTTGATCAGAATTGCTGAGCGCTGTGCCCACAGTCAATCTGATTTTTGCATTCTTTGTGCAGCGAGCGTTTTGATTAAATTATACTACCTAGGTTGTCTTAGCGAATGTATCTTAAAGTTTAAATCTATTTCTATGTTTAATTTAAATAATATTCAAATGGAATGAGTCTTCAGTAAGATGACCTGGATGACTAAATAAGATGACTAAAGATTATCGTATTGACGCATCTTCTCAAATTAATTTCATAATGAAGATTCTACCTCACCTTTGATACACTCATAGCTGGCTTCTAGATAAAGACTGAGAAATTCCGAAGAACACGGTCTTGTCGTTTCGAGGGAAATATCGAATATACGAAGCCTGCATTCTGGTTTGCGAGAGCATTTTATATTCATGAAGTCCAGAATATCTGCAGAGCAACCTATTTCGCGAAATTCCGGACTCAATGCATTCACTTCCTTCTGTGTGATGCATCTTCCAATGCGCATGCGTCCATAGATGGCGCTTTTCATCAAGATTACATCACCCGTTGGACATTGAGGATGGAAGATCTCAGAGGACAGAAATCCTGAACTGAAAATCACATACAAAGTCAAAAGGAAATAATCTTTAATCAAGTCAAAGTACAATGAAAAGATACGCAAATGTAAAAGTCGATGTAAGCGATTGCTTGAAATATCCTATCTCAAAATATGAAACAATTATTACAATGAGACATGTCATGGATTTGATTATAGTAGAATATTAATCGCAAAACAGTGGTTTCAAGGGCGGCGTCAAATGTGAAAATAGCCCAGGTCATTTATTTCCAGAGTTTTCAAGTAGGCCTAATTAAGGTGTAGACTACTCTTTCGCTCAACGTCATACTAAAAAGAATTATTCTTGCAGCCGATAGGATTAAGATATATAAACATTCTTTGCCCTCCGGACCCGTTCTGTTGGCTTTATATGGATATAGTTATAAAGACATTTGAAACAATTTACAGAATTTGAAGCCCTACCATCTTCTAATTCGTCCTGAATTCAGTTGCGTTAAGTTGACGAGCGCAAAAATACAATAGAAATATCACAATTCCGCGTTCAAAAACAAACTTACAGCTTTTAAAATTCATCATTGCGAATGCAGCTAAAAAGACACCCTGCAGCGAAGTGATCGACTGGGCGATGTGATGAGACGCTCACAAGTTTCCTACACGCGGATGAATTGGCGTGATTTTGCTATGATCATCACCTAATTAATGGATTCTAGGTCGTGGACCATCTCAAAACATGTAATCGCGTTATGAGAGTTTTGCAAGCCATAAGGTAATCGTGTTTTTCATTTCTAGCGAAGATATGCATTGGGTGCTTAACCGTCATATTATTTATATAAAAATACTGCCTGACCTGAATACTCAATTCTCTTGATTCGGCTGTAATAATAATTCACGGCGTAGCCAGGGTTCCGGGATAGGGGCACCAAGGCTTTTACAGACCTACTTTTCCAATCCAGGCTAAGGACTTGAAGGAACGTGGTCAGCTCCCTTGAGCCTCCATTGAAAGAGGTCTGGCGGATCTCACACAAAAATCTTGAGGTAATTGCAGAGCAAAATCTTGAGGTATTGCACCTAGAGTGTATTTTTCAGACTACAGGACAGCATATTTGCAAACCCCAACTTAAGAAATGTTTTCGGATCATTGGTGCTCCTAATGGAATATGACGCGGATCCACAGCGGGATCCAATTTAGGATCATCATCATCATAATCATTAAGGGCGTAGCCAAGAATTTGATTTGGAGGTATACTGTGATTGGGGGGGGGTATAAATCTTTAAGAAACTTTGAAAATCTTTAAAAAACACATTAAAAATTGTAAGGTTGTCTGATTTTTGGGGCAGGTATATATACCGATATAGGCCTACTCCCCGTCGCTACGCCCCTGATAATCATTATTATCGTCATCGTCATGGTCTTCATAATCATAATCATCATCATCGGGTCCTTCTTTCTTCATCGTCTGAATTTCTGCCTCCTCGGCAGACCGGATGATACGAATCAGTTGTCTCTTCTTTCTGTCTTCCTTGAAGGTGATGCTGGGATTTCATCCCCTCTCTTCTTCTATGTCGTCTGTCCATCTGCGGTTTGGTCGATCTCGCTTCCTCTATCAGGGCATCATGCCCTGTTGTATTAGGCCTACAGTTCTCTGCATCGTCTTCATGGCTTCTCTGTGCATGTCCAAAGATAGACAGTTTTCGTCGTCGACACATTCTTAGAAGCTTTCATTTGGTATTAGATGACTTTAGCCAGGGTTTTTTTGGTAAGAAAAATATTTTCCGCAACGCAATAGTCGGAAACCAATTGTCAACATGACGTAGTGTTACTATAATCAATACAATAGGGATGCTGAAAGTTGACAGTTGTTGACAAAGGGAGGGGGTCAAAATTGCCCCAAAATTGTGGCTATAATCAATGGACAGCCCCTAAGTAGATTCTGTTCTTGAATAACATTTTTGCCTCAAATTCCTCCCATTCACGGTATCAGTAGAAGTCATTTCCCTCTGTTGACGCATAAGTGAATTTATGAAATGTATAATCCATTTAAAATGTCCAATAAATTAATTATCCAACGTTCACTCATATACTGTAAAATGACTTCCACATATCATAAGATTTAGCTGGCTTAAGGTTTAAATAATTAATTTAATTCACTTAACATTTGGCTTTTAATATTTGTTCCATCTGCGGTGTATAATATTGTAATTTATCTTAATTTATTCAAGATTGATCTGTCAAAATATACCAGATGGCCAAACACACTATATCAGCGGTTCTCAACCTTTATAGTGCCGCGACCCTTTAATTCAATTCCCCATTATGTGGCGACCCAACGGTAAAATTATTTTCGTTCACAATGAAGCTGCTAAAAATAATAATGCTACGACAATCAAAATGTTCGAAATCGTTATTATTTAATGTCTCCATGTCTAATATGTCTATCCTCGAATGACAATTATAGTAAAACAACTAGTACGTCGTAACTACGACTGAGGAAATTTTGTACAATAACAAGAAAAGAGACAACTCCATATTTCTGATGGTCTCAGGCGACCCTGGCAAATCGTCATTCGACCCCTTTGGGTCGCGACCCACAGGTTGAGAACCGCTGCACTATATCATATTGAATGAAGTTTATTTCTAAACACTGTTATAATAGTCAAATACTACGGTTTGGTCACTGCAAGGAGGCATACGTTTGCTTCTCTCCCTCCCTCCCCGTCGCTGGCGTAGGCAATTCCAGAATAAGGAGAGTCCTCATCTCTACACAACTAGGTCTGACCTGACAAGTGGGTTTTGAGGAGATGCACAGATAGAGCTTGGGGAGATAAACGGCTGAAAATTTCAAGAATTTTTCGATTCAGATATTAGGATTTTGAGCACGTTTTCGTCAGCCGGTGTTCCAGAATAGGAAGGAGCTGAACTTGACCTGGTGTCAATGGAGACTTGGGACAGCGACTTCAGCAAAACAGGGATAATATAATCTTGGACTTCTGAGCAATTTAACGTCAGTATTATTAATGACTGTTGTTGTTTGTTTCTATCGTTGACGTAGGAATATTGAAATCGCTGTGGTTACAGTATTATTGATTGTAATAATTTCAGACGCAGCCAATGCGAATGTCAGCGTTGTCAAGAGAATCCTGTAAATTGACGCTTTTTCTGTCGTTTCTTCCAGAAGCGGCTGGAGGCGGAGGAACCCTCAGATTCACTGCCCTCAGGCTCGGACATTCGTGCAGGAGCGGCGCTGGGGGATTTGTTGGCTGGGTGGGTCTAATGAAATCTACACAACCAGGACTCGGCTCAGACTACTCCTCCCCATACCCTCCCCAATCAAAATTTCTCTGCGGATTTCCACGATTTTCATCGGGAGCCCCTGCCCGAGGCTGGGTGGGTCTAGCGCCACCCCTGCATTCTTAATGGCTGGTGGGTGGGTCCGGCCAGTGAACAGAGGCGGACTTTGCTTTCAGCCAATTCTCAAAATAAAATACAAAAAATCAAGAGGCCCAAAGCCTCATTCTTCTTCTTGTTCTTCTTGTTCTTCTTCTTCTTGTTCTTCTTGTTCTTGTTCTTCTTGTTCTTGTTCTTCTTCTTGTTCTTGTTCTTGTTCTTCTTCGTCTTAATTTTGAATCTTCTTCTCATTCCTTTTTCCATCATATTTCTCTTCATCTTAATCTTCTTCTTCTTCCTCCTCCTCCTCCTCCTCCTGCTTGTCTTCATCTTTAATCTTCTCATTCCATTTTCAAATCATACTCCTCTTCATCTTAATCTTCTTCCCTCATCCTCTCAATTTTTTCTTCTTCCTCCTCCTCCCTGTCTTCATCTTTAATCTTCGTCTCCTTCCATTTTCTCATCATACTCCTCCTCTTCATCCTCATCCTCATCTTCATCCTCTCATCTTTCTTCTTCCTCCTCCTCCTCCTCGTCTTCATCTTTAATCTTCTTCCATTTTCACCTCATACTCCTCTTCATCTTAATCTTCATCCTCATCCCTCTCACCTTTCTTCTTCCTCCTCCTACTCCTCGTCTTTAATCTTCTTCTTCCTCCTCTCCTCTTCTTTCTTCTTCTTTTCCATTTTCACCTCATACTCCTTTTCATCTTAATCTTCTTCCTCATCCTCTCACCTTTCTTCTTCTTCCTCCTCCTCGTCTTCATCTTTAGGCTTCTTCTTCTTCCATTTTCACCTCATACTCCTCTTCATCTTAATCTTCTTCTTCATCCTCACCTTTCTTTTCTTCCTCCTCCTCCTCCTCGTCTTCATCTTTAAGCTTCTTTTTCCACTTTCTCCTCACACTCTTCATCTTAATATTCTTTCCCATCCTCTCATCTTTTCTTCTTCTTCTCCTCCTCATCCTTGTTTTCATCTTTAATTTTATCATTCCATTTTCACCTCATACTCCTCTTCATCTTAATCTTCCTCCTCCTCCTCTTTCGTCTTTCTTCGTCTTCCTTTCGTATTTATTCTTCTTTTACCTGCTTCTTTCCTCCTCTTCTTCTACTGCAGGTCTCAGACTTAAACACATCTATTCCTGACTGCATATCCGCCTTAACCTGAATCTGAAGTATGGACTGACCTTTGGATTACAAACCTCGATTCACCACGGACAATGATTCACGACTACGATTATTCACTGAAGCGACCATCGACTGGTGCTGATGTACTACTACAATGGCACTAAAGAAGTCTAC